>CAUJRU010001859.1:0-109261 GCA_963277665.1 Viscum album
CTTCCAAATCCCTTTTAAGCTATCCAGATCCTAATTGTCTCATCAATATTCTTGGGTACTCTAACTAACTTGCAATCCATTTATCATCTTCATATTGGCATGAAACAACCTGTCTTCCTCATTTACAACCTGAGATCTTGCACTCATCTCAATACACATGTTGAAAACATTCAAGTACATGTAGCAGGTTTTAGAAATCATCCTTGAGATCTCAAATTTCCTCAACTTCTTTTCATTTATTAATTCAATTTCTCCCCCTTAATATCAGACTTTATTCGGTCATTAATAGGGATGAGATAAATGCATACCTCATCAATGATTTTTTCAAGCACTTTCCAGAAATTCCAGATTTACATGGAATAAATAAGTCTAGAAGCTTCTCAAGGGTCTTCTCCACTCATCTCATGGGGAGGGGGGGCTGTAGGGAGGGGGTGGGGTTGTGGGCTACTACAGGAGTTGGGGGGGGGGGGGGTGCAAGGGGGCTGTCCAGGGAGGGTGTGAAAGGTGGGGTGGGGGGTGTGCTTGGGGGTCTGCATGTGGGGGGGGGGGGCTGCAGGGAGGGGGTGGGGTGGTGGGCTACTGTAGGAGTGGGGGGTGGGGGGGGGGGGGGAAAGGGGGCTGTCCGGGGGGGGGGGGGGGTGCACGGGAGTTGTCCAGGGGGCATGGGGGTGCAGAGGGGCTGTCTAGGGGGGTGCAAGGGCTGTCCAGGGGGGTGAAAGGTCTGTCCAGGGGGAGTGCAAGGGGGATGTCCAAGGGGGGCAAGGGGGATGTCCAGGGGGTGCAAGGGCTATCCAGGGGGAGTGCAAGGGGGATGTCCAGGGGGAGTGCAAGGGGGTTGTCCAGGGGGGCATGGGGGCTGTCCAGGGGGGCATGGGGGCTGTCCAGGGGGGGCATGGGGGCTATCCAGGGGGGGCATGGGGCTATCTGGTGGGGGGGGGGGGGTGCAAGGGGGCTGTCCGGGGGGGCATGGAGGGATGTCCGGGGGGTGAAAGGGCTATCCAGGGGGGCTATTCAGGGGTGTGTGTGTGTGTGTTTTTTTTAAGAAATGCAAATCCCTAGAGCCACAGTTTTAAAGCATGGCTATAGACCTAAATCCACAGTTTTAAACCGTAACTAAAGTTATATAGCCACGATTTTGAACCTTAACTAAAGATATATAGCCACAGTTCAAACCGTGGCTATAGGTATTTCCCTATAGCCACGCCATTAACAGCCACGGTTCGTTGAACCATGGCTCTAACCTATAGCCATGGTTTTTGGACTTATAGCCACGGTTTTGGGACTTATAGCCACGGTTTAAAACCGTGGATATAGCCTAAATTTCCAGTAGTGTATTAATAATTTTACTAAATTATCAAGATAATCAGAGTGAATTTTATCAGTTTTTAGTTAGTGACACACTTTTTGAACTAAAATTTCAATTTTAAACTAACAACAGACACTTTGAGTCATACCGGCCATACTATGAATCAGACTGAGGTGAGGTTGATTCCTAAACATCAAAAATTACTTATGAATCATTTTACTAAAGTATAAAAACAATTTTATTGTGTTTTTTTAGTTTTGATTATGTTTTTAGTGACTAATATTTTGACTTGTAAGATTTTAGAATATTTATAAAAATATTTCTGAATCTAGGCGCTGAGTCAGTATAGGATTCTAGGACCTAGAGAGCCTCTAATCAATGATATTAAAAATATTAAATATATATTTGTCACTCATGCGTAGTTTCTCTTGAAACATGGAATAAATCCAAATAGGAGCCTCATATCAGAATTCTGAGATCGTGGTAGAGTTTAGAATGTCATGTTTACCCTAGGAACAATATAAAATTTGTTGGTGTTGGGTTTTTGATAGAAGGAGAGTTAGAGGCAGGGTGTTAAAAAGGGAGTTAATTGATTTAATGAAATTAAATCAATTATACCTCCTACCTCCCTATTCAGTGCATGCACAATAGGAGAGGCGAAAACCTACTGTCCCTTTGGAGTGATAGAGAAATGAGGTTGAATTGAGTTGAAGAGGCACCATTGATCCCATTTGTTTTACATAGATCCTAATCATATCAAGGAACAATATATCCAGGTGTTGTTTTATACTTGAAGCTTCAACGTTTCACCATGAGGTAGGCATATTTTAGTTTTAAGTCCTGATACCCCTTTTTATACATTTTTTTATGGTTATAGAGACTTATTGTGATTGTTGAAGACACCTTAAAGGTTGATCCGTTGGTTTCAGGGGGAACCATGGTAATTCAGGTGGATTGTAGGGATATTCTTGTCATAATTCCCATTTACACAATGTGTAAATTAGAGATACATTCCATGTGTTATTTCTATTCGGGGAAGATAACTTTTGGGGACTACATGCTGTATACTAGAGTTACACGCTGTGTAGTGACCCCAGGTTGTGTGGCCATGGGACATGGCTAGGGATGCCCTATCATGGGACATGGACATATAGAACTACAAAACCAGAGTACATGGACTGAAGGTGCTAGAAAGGGGAATGATAAAAATACACAACCAAGTGTCTAGGTCATTGGGACACGCCATGTACCAGGGGTGCATACTGTGTGGGAGACACGAATAACCAAGACGTTTAGAGTAAGAACATAGTTGGGGGGACTAGGTGAGGTGAGACATGCCATGTACTATATGTACACACCGTATATTCTCACATGACCAACCAAGATGTGAAAAAGAGGACATGACCAGGTGCTTGAGTGGGTTCACATGCCATGTAATTTCTTGATATCTACTTGGGATCTTCTGGCTTGTGTATCTCCTTCTCTAGGGCTCAGATTTAGGATTTTGAGTAGCCTATCCTAAGTAGTTTTTCACATATAACAAAATGGTGTCTTCTATAGTGGCCTATGAGATATGATGTGGCATGATTCAAGAACGACGTTGTAGTAGAGGTTCTTAACATTGTGTAATGATTAGGGTGGATCACTGGGTTGACGTCAGGATCATAACCCTTCCCTATAATCTTAGGATGCGAGTACCTAAGAATATTTAGGCTGGTAGAGCGATGGTCTCATATTGTATCAGGGAAAAAGTCCTCTACCCATGGAGTGTTGTGACATGAGGTATAAAGAGTGTTCTTCTCCTTTCATCAATGCTTGATCGATACTGTAGATTAGTGTGGTTCTTAGAGAGAGAAACTGAGACTAGTACTCAATTATGACATCAGGGTTTGGGTTTCCCTTACCTCTCTATTTTGGTAGAGACGGAACTCCCCACATTGTGGGTGTGGGGTCTCTACCTAAGGGGTATTTCTTATAAGGTCGGTATCCCCTGATGGACCAGGGAACAACTTCCCTATATCATTTATGTAGTTGGATATAGTGCTCCCCTGTTGTGTTAGGGTGCAGTCCCTCCATACTCATTGTTCAGATAGAGTAGGTACTCCCCTATTGGACTAGGGTGTAAGTCCTCTATCCGTGGAGTTGGTACTCCCCTATCATGTCAGGGTATAGACCCTCCACATGTGACATATTGATAGATTGAGTACTCCCCTACCGTGTTATGGTGCGATCTTTCTATCCTTGGAGTCAAAACTACCCTACCACTCTAGGGTGTGGGTCCTCCATATGTATTGTTTAAGTAGTGTTGGTACTCCCCTATCATACCAGGGAGTGGGTCCTCTAGCCTGGGGTCAGTAATCTCCTACTGTGTTAGGGTATGGGTCTCCCATATTGATCATACTAGTATAGTGGTACTCCCCTATCATACCAGGTTATGGGTCCTATATACATATATTGGTACTCCACTATCGTATTAGGGTGTGATTCCTCCATCCTTTGAGTGGTACTCCCCTAACATACCAGGGTGCGAATCCTCATCTATGGAGTTGTACTCCCTTGACCTTGAGTAGTAGTGGGGAGTGGGTCCTCCACTAGAGTCAGATCTCCCTCGACAATGGAGCACAGTCACAAGGGGTGGACCCCTCCACTAGTTATGTGTAATACCTAGTTAGGATTTAGTTATCCCTTAATGGAGTGAGGTGCAAGCCACTCCATACAAGAGCAACATAGGTTTCACAGGTTAGTCAGGAGCTAGCACTCCCTCGGTTTCAGGGTAGTGGTGAGGTAAAGGTCCCTCCATTCTCTCTCATTATAGAGGATGAAAATAGTGCATAGTTTGGAGTAATGCTCCCTAAAATGTTTGCAGTGGTGAGGAGATGTCCTCCCCACTTGGGTTTATTTTATATTTCATTGGGAATAAGGTATAGATGTAAGGACCTATGGTACCGGGAACTAGAGTTTGACCTAATGAGTTTTTCTCGATGGAGCATGTTATCTTAGAAATACCATCAGGAATAGTAGAGATGTTCCTAATGGAGTGCATCTTGTAGATAGGTTCCATCTGGGATGGCTGATCTCATGGAGTGTGTTCTCCTAGTTGTGTGTTACCTTAATAGCCTCAAGTAGAATCTTTTAGCTAGCTATGAGGTCAGAACCTCATGAGACTTGAAGTCTGAGATGAGTATATCAAGGTGATTCTGGGATTCTTTGTGGTGTTGTCATGTGTCTAGGCTGAAACCCATTGTAGGATGAGCTGACTAGTCATGTATAGTTGAAGATGGTTTAAGATTATGTTTCTCTCTTGTTTGGGTTCCCTCTGATCGGGTCGAGTGAACTGATGCTCTTCAGTCCCTCCCTTTTATTTTGGGTTTCTGGGGCACTATTGAGTATTGTTATACTCACACCTACATAGTATTTTACCGCATGTGTTGTGTCTTGTGCAGACCAAAAGCCTTTTGACAGAGTCCTTGGAGGACCTGAGTCAGGCGGAGCTTAGTGGGAAAGAATGACTGAGGTGTTTACTTGAGCTGGGTTAAGAAGATTTCCAATATTTTCTTTTGATAGTGATCCCCTCGTTCTAAGAAGGTTGGATTCTTTTACAGTTTTTGGTGGGCATGTTTTTTTCCATTTTTATGCTCTGAGTACTTATGTTTTACTAGTTTAGGATAGATGTACACATGCATTTTAGTTTACAAATTTTTATATCTCTACACTTTTGTGTGGAGGTGTTTTTGGGTGCATGAGTACAAGTACCTTGGGAAAATTCCTCCCATTTATGTTATATGAATACTAGGTGCTAGTCACCATACCCTGACCTATTTAAGGTGGGCTTGGGGAGTTTCGACTCGGGCCTTATTGGGTTAGGTTGTGACAAAGTGGTATTGGAGTAGGTTCCAGTTTGGGATTGTAGTGTCGTGAGCTTGGTTTGGGTTGAATAATTGTTTCTAAAGCTTTATCCAAGGTGCCTGGACATCCGTCTGTGGAGGACGCATAGCTGTTGCCCCGCATTCTCGCTTTCCAAAGGCGGGAGACATCTGTCACTTATTCAGGGACGTTTTCTCCTTGATCGAAACAAGATGATGGGTTGTTGGTTCTTCATTCCATGGATTCCTCCTCAGAACTCATCACCTAGTCTGGGTCTTCCTTATAGACTTAAGAAGTTGTTCGTGAAACTCTTTCGAGCGCCATATCTTCATGGACACTAGTTAATTACACTGCTTCTGTCGGGACATTCCAAGGGGTCTGGTCAAGGCAGCAACCTTTAGTTAGGGGAGTAGTCACATTGGGCATCACAGGCATGTCTGGCCGCTAGGACACTGGTGCGTCTATCTTCTATCCCTTATTATAGGGATTCTCGAGGGTGCAGAATCCCAATTCATACCACATCGATCACGGGGAATCATATTCCATGGGCATGTATATGAGGTTTTCCTCAGATTCCCATGTTTAACACAGGGTATGCCGCAATTTTAACATCCGACAGAGATGGATCGGACTAATCATAACACTGATTAGAGTGGATCAGATGAGTGTGACCCCTAGAGGGAACACTGATGTTGGGTACAATGCATGGTTGAACTCCTAGTTACTATTGAGGGGAATGGGGTATGAGGCGGCATGATCCCACTGGGATTTGGTGACCCAGGTAAGAATCAGGATGGATGATGGAGCGGTTGAATGAAGTGGATGGTGAATGGGATGGAATCGCCATGAGGATGATGATAGTTTTGGGATTGAGCCTCGAAGAGGCTTCCTATGTATCCCCGTGGCAGGGAATCAAAGTCTACGTAGTTCATCTGATGAAGACTTACCGCCGATTGGGGTTCCAATGGCTTACCGCTGAATGGAGTGAAAATGGCTTACCACTGAAAGAGGTTGGAAACGGCTTACCGCTGAATGGAGTGACAATGGATTACTGCTGAAAGAGGCTGACAATTACTTACCGCTGAATGGAGTGACAATGGATTACCGCTGAAGGAGTCTGGAAACAACTTACTGCTGAATGGAGTGACAACGTCTTACCACTGAAGGAGGCTGGAAACAGCTTACCACTGAATGGAGTGACAACGACTTACCACTGAAAGAGGCTGACAATGGATTACCGCTGAATGGAGTGACAATGACTTACCACTGAAAGAGGCTGACAATGGCTTACCACTGAATAGAGTGACAATGGCTTACCATTGAAAGAGGCTGACAACGGCTTACCACTGAATGGAGTGACAACGACTTACCGCTGAAAGAGGCTGACAACGGCTTACCGCTGAATGGAGTGACAATGAATTTCTGATGAAAGATGTCCACAGTTTAACGTCACGCGGGACGGGGGAAAACCGACGTGAAGATGGTCGGAGTGATCGAATTTTGGGCTTGAACCTCAAGGAGGCTTTCTACGTACCTTGCCTTGGAAAGGATCAAAGACCTCATAGTTCAGATGGTGAAATTTGGGGATTATGCTCTGAGGTAGCCCAAGGTGTTGGTGAACCGATGTGAAGGGGGTCAGAGCAACCAATGGGTGGTGGTCTTGAACCTCGTGGAGGCTTCCTACGTACCCTACCTTAGAAAGGATCAAAGACCATGTAGTTCAGGATGGCATGGGGCTTACACTCTAGGCTGCCCGGAGTGTTGGTGAACGTATGCGAAGTGGGTCAGAACCAATGGCTATTGGGCTTGAACCTTAGATAGGCTTCCTATGTACCTTGCCTTGGAAAGGATCAAAGACCTCGTAGTTCATGTGGGTCGGTGAACTGATGTGAAAGAGGACCTGGGGTCCCATGGGTGGTGGGCTTGAACCTCGTGGAGGCTTCCTACGTACCCTACCTTAATAATGATCAAAGACCACGTAGTTCAGGTTGGTCTGGAGCTTATACTCTAGGCTTACTGGGGAAGATTTCATGGTCGGTGCTCACTCTAAGACCACGTGAGTCATGCTCGGTGTGAGAAACAAGAGGTTATAGAGACCTGACGATCACGTAACGAAAGGTGCATTCGTGGGAGGTGAAATGAGGCTTACACATAGTTAGAAGCCCAAAGAGGTTGGGACTTACTCTGGGATGGAGGCCCGGTGGTGACAAAGCCCAGTGGGAGAGGGATTTGGTACCGAAAAAGGAGGGGCTCGGTGTCCATTCCCCCTGGTCCTTGGGACCGAAGAAGAAAGGAGGAGCATGGATGCTGCCTACTACAAGAAAGCTAGGGGGATTACATCGAGATGGTCACCCTTTACCCATGTACAAACACCACTCTGATAAGGAGGATATCATACCCTATGAGGGAAGATCTAATCCTCGTGGAGACTAGTGGGTGCAGAGAATGTCCAAGGTGGGGGTACTCAACATGCGAGGAACTGGGCAAGGTCACAGTTTAACGTCATGTGCTGAGGATGATGGTGCTTGGCAGTTTAACATCTTGCAGCTCAGATGAGGTGGGTTTACTCCACACCCCTAGGACTTACATAACTGGTACCCTCTTCTCCTTAGTGAAGATAAGGGTCAGGAAATGCCGTGGATAGGGGGTGTTATGGAGCGAACCATTGAGGGGGTCCACGTTAGCATGGCTATGCGAAGAAGAAATAGCTATTAGTGTGCCTATGCGAAGAAGCATGAGGCGAAGCAACACAATGGGCAATATCGTCCAAGGTACTTTGAAATCACATCGTGCAAACCTGGAGGGTTTCACAGGAAAAGGAATTGCAAAGCATAGGGGTTCATAGGTAGGGGCCTTGTGAAACTCTTCCGCTCCACGTGGTGGAGGGTACTTGCGAAGGGGTGTGCTTTGCAAAGTGGGGTGCCTCAACCTAATCATAGGGTAGAGGTTCATATAGGAGGTGCTTCATGAAGTGTAAAGGTATTTTCGGAGCACTACCTTTTGGAGCAAAGGTGCCTCGCGAAGCAAGGTATTGTGAAGCAATGTGCTTCGCGAAGTACAGTGACCCCGCTTTAGCATGTGGATCACGTGTACATGAAGGGTGTTTCGTGAAGCATAAACACTCCGCGATGACCTAGGTCCCCTTGGGGATCCCCTTCCTTCGCAGAGGCCCTTAGGCTCCACAGAAGGCATCCCTCTCGAAAGAGGGGGTTAAAGCAAGGCAAAGGGGAGGCACTTTGTAGAGTAGAAGTACCTCGCACAACTCTTGGTTCGCAGAGCAGAAGGTGCTTCGTTATTCAGGAGCTAGGAAGTTGAAAGGTCAGATCATCCACCTCTAGGACTTGGGGGGAGGCCGATATTTATAAGGGATAGGCATCGTGAAACATAGCTCACTCGGTGCAAAGATGGAGCTTGCTCCGCAGAGGGCTCGCAAACTTCAAATGCGGTTGCGGAGCATTACCACCTCCTTGCTTCACGGCGGGCTCGCGAACTTCAAGGGCACTCGCGGAGCATTACCGTATCCTTGCTTTGCGGTGGGTTCATGAATGTCAAGGGAACTCATGGAGGGTTACCACCTCCTTGCTCTATGGTGGGCTCGCGAACATCAAGGGCGGTCGCGAAACGACCCGCCTCCTTGCTCCGTGGCGGGCGCGGTGCGATTGGGGATCCGTGAATGGTCTTTTCAAGGCAGCCCCTTGAGGATTTCCATTTATTCATCTTCGTCTCCCATTTTGGCGCCAACACTAGTGATAGTTTTAGGGTATTTTGTGTTTGGATATTAGGCTATAGAGGTTCTAGTGTTGGTGTGATAGCTGACATATCCATCCAATAGGATTATGATAACCTACTTATTGACTTGGTACATTAAGGCACTGGTTATAGGGCAATAATGGTACACACATCATATAGGACTGGGTTGTGGGTTCCTTATCCTTCACGAGTCATCTCCCCAGATATACTCTTTGATGGTGGTGCATCTTGATTCTATTTCAAGATGCCACCACGACGACATCTAGATAGGATTCCATGTCAGGATTGTGATGATGATCTACCCCATAATGAGGCTTCAATGTAGGCCACTAGTTCTAAGGTAGTACCTTCTAGTGGTCTATTAGTTAATCCACCACTGGTTGGGTAGAAGGTTATTCTAGTTGTTCATTTTGAGGATGCACACAGGCCGAGTGTGTTGTATGAGTTCCAAAGGAAGCAACATTTGAGGTATCAGGGTGATCTAGACCCCTATAAATTTGATGACTAGCTTGAGGTAGTCACATGCGTTTTTCACCTTATGAGGAAACCTCCAGATCAAATGGAAGTCCTAGTAGTGAGCCTTATGAAAGTTTTGGTTGGGAGATGGTGGAGTCTAGTGAAAGAGACCCACGATAAGGTAATGCTCACTTGGGTGGAGTTTGAGAGACTCTTCAGGGAATATTTTTACCCATCCATATTGAGATCCATGAATATCTAGGATCTTATACAACTTCATTAGGGTGGAATGACCATGGAAATGTACTCGAAAAGGTTCACAGACCTGTCATGTTACTCCATGGATATGATTTGAGAGTTTTTATTCAGAGCATAGACCTTCGAGCAGGGCCTCCACTTATATGTATGAGCTAGTGTGGACTCCTTATGCCTTCCCTCTTATTTGGGGGTACTAGATCAAGATTTGGTAGTATAGAGCTTCCTCGTAGAGGGATATTTGGATGTGGCCTATAGTGGCGATCATGAGGTTGAGGCGACTGTAATATATGTCAGATGATAGATGAAAAGATCATGACACAAGAGGCATACCCATGCCCAGACCCATACACATGGGCCTATAGCACATGAGTCACACTAGGGATCAGTTCATCCATAGGAGAGGCAGTGTTATGTTTTTGATGGATGGGGACATCTTGCTAGAGATTTTCTGACCCGATGTGCTGTTAAGAGGGAGTTGATCGATGGATAACCCTAGTAGAGGAAACATTTGGATTAGGGAGTTCTGTATGATGGATTATGTGGAAGAGGAGAAGGTAGAGTAGTAGGAGGTGGCATAAGGTTTGAGTTGTTGCCACCACCACCCCCAGGTGGTCCACGCCAGGCTTAGGGATCCAGATGACAAGGGTGAGGACAACTATAGGCCATATAGTCCTTTGACCCAAAAGCTCCAAGGATAATTATAGGTACAATCTATGTCCTTTATAACTTATATAACAGTATTAATATAAAATATTATGAGGTACACTTTTTTCCACTTCTTACTTGAGGTTTGATTAGGGTGATACAAGGCATCGATAAAACCCTATGTTGGTGCTATTGACGTAGCTTTGGAATCATGAGGAAGAGGGATGATTTCCCCAAAAATACATGTTTTTGTGACACAATTAAAACCATGAAGGAAAATCAGTGGTACCCAAATAATATAGTGTCAAGGGGTGGTGTATGATCTCCTTTGACTTGAGTGTTTGGGGTTAGGTTATGCGCTGGAGTGTCGGAGCAGGGCCTAACATTTCCAGTGGAGCCTTTTTCTCAACCCGTATACTTGGAAACCCTCATGGAGGGGGAGCCTTGAATAGAACCATTCCATAGTGGTATATTTATAACCTAAAATGTTTCCATAGTGTGGATTAGTTCCATACTCATATGGGATTCCACTAGTGGGTTCAACAGTGTTTTTGGTTTGGCGAGCAGTGTTATAACTGGAGGTTCACAAACAAAGGGCCCGATAAGACCCAATGTTTACACTCAGGAATCCTTGTATTGTTCATTGATACCCTCTCATTCTCTATATAAACTTGTTATGAAAGATTCTTGAGGAGGTTTTGGGGAAGTTCATCAAGGAATGGATGTGAACTATGGGGTTACGATGGTATATGTGTCAAGTTAGTGAGATAGTGTACCGCTAGACCTTATGACTATAGTTGGTCTGTGGTGCTTGGTGTTTTTCTACCTATAATATCTAAGGATACATGTTCCACTTATTTCATGATGTTGACCAAGTCGGAGTTGTATGTGGGTGTGTTTTTTCCTTGGTGGTTCCCCTAACTATGTGCTTGTAAGCAGTACATGAACCCTTAGGGAGCTCACTGACATGGAAGTTCCATTAGAGAACTCCATTTATTTCCCTTATACCTATGATTTCTCCTTTTGGGGATAAAAATACTTAAGGTAAAAAGAATGAAGTGATTCAAGTTTTGATCTGTAATACTTTGGAATATTTTTAAGAATATTTCCGAAGAAAGGCGCTGAGTCAACATGATATTCTGGGGCCCAGGAAGCCTCGAAGTAGTGTTATTAAAAATATTAAATATATTTTTATAACACATGTACAATTTCTATTAAAAAATGGAATAACTCCCAATATAAGTCTCATATTGGAATTTTGATACCACAGTTGATTTTAGAACGTTATTTTTACCCTAGGTGTGATATAACTTTATTGGTGTTGGGTGTTCAATTGAAGGTGAGTTGGAGGAAGGGTGTTAAAAAGGGAGTTAATTGATTTAATGAAATTAAATAAATTATAACCCCCTCTCCATTCGGTGTGCGTATAGTAGGAGAGGCACAACCATCCTTTCCCTTTGGAGAGATGGAGAAATGAGGCTGAATTGAGGTGATGAGGTGCCATTGATCTCTGTTTTTGACACTAATCATCATTAGATCTAGGAGCAGCATGATTCGAGCATCATTTGGACCTAAAGCTTCGACGTTTCTCCATGAGGTAGGCATATTTTATTTTTAAGCCTTGGTACCTTTTTTTATCTATTGTTTTAAGTTTGTATATCCCTATTGTGATTTCTAGAAATTCGTTCTAGGTTGATTTTCGGGTTTCGGGGGAAGCCAGGGTGATTCAGGTTGCTCATAGGGAAATTCCCATTAGAATTCTCATTTTCATAATGTGTAAACCAGCGAGACACATCGTGTTCTCTTACCATTTAGAGAAGTTGAATTTTTGGGACTACACACCGTGTACCGGGGTTACACACCATGTAATGACCCCAGGTCATGTGGCCATGGGACAAGGCCAGGGATTCCATGTCATGAGACATGGTCATGTAAAACTACATGACCAGATCACATAGACATGAGGTGCTGGAAACATGAACCAGAAAAAGATATGGATGAGTGTCTAGGTTGTTGGGACACACCGTGTATCAGGGGTGTACACCACGTGCGAGACACGGCTGGGAGAGTCGTGTGGAGAAATAACATGACTAGGGGCCTAGGTGAGGTGATACACATCGTGTAATATGTGTACATGCTGTGTATACTCACATGTCTAGCTAATCCATGCAGTAGAGGGAATGACCAGGTACTCAGGCGAGTTCACACACCATGTGGACCCCATTGCACCTTGTGTACTTTCTTGAGATATTCTTGGGATCTTATTCCTTAAGTATCTCCTTTTAAGGGGCTTAGATTCAGGATTGTGAGTAGCCTATCTTGAGCAGTTTTTAACATAGAATGCAATGATGGCCTCTATAGTGGATTGTGAGATATGATGTGGTGTAGTTTGAGCATGAAATTGTATTATCTGTGCTTAACCTTGTGTAGTGATCGGGATGGATCACTGGATTGACATCAAGGTTTGAACCCTTCCCTATCATCAGAGGATGTGGGTACCCTAGAATCTTTAACTCGGTAGAGAATTAATCCCCTATTGTATCAAGGAACAGGTCCCCTACTCATGGTAGTATTGCAATGTGAGCTATGACGAGTGTGATTATCCTTTCAGCAGTTCCTGACTGATGCGGGAGATTGGTGCGGTTCTTAGAGAGATACACTAAGACTAGTACTCCACCATGAAATCATAGTGAATTTTTCCCTTACCTCTCTATTTTGGTAGAGATAAAACTCCCTACATCATGGGTGCATGTTCTGTACCCAAGGGGTAGTTATTTTAGGGTTAGTACTCACCCAATGGACCAAGATGCAAGTTCCTAGTATTGTTCATGTAGTTGGAGATAGTGGTACCCTACCATATCAAGGTGTGGTCCCTCCATACTCGATGTCCAGATAGAGTAGGTACTCCCCTATTGGACCAGGGTTCAATTCCTCTATCTATGGATGGACCAAGGTGTGGGTTCCCCATATCTTCTGCGTAGTTAGAGAAAACGGTACCCTTCCATGTCAAGGTGTGGTCCCTCCATACTCATTGGCTAGATAGAGTAGGTACTCCCTTGTTGGACCAGGGTGTGGGTCCTCTATCTGTGGATTTAGTACCCCTTCCATTTCAGGGAGTGGGTCCTCCATACGTGATGTATAGATAGAGTGGGTACCCCCCCTACCATGTTAGGGTGAAAACTCTCTATCCTTGAATTTGGAACTCCCCTATCTCTCTAGGGTATGGGTCCTCCATATGTATTGTTTTGGTAGAGTTGGTACTCCCCTGTCATAATAAGAAGTGAGTCCTCTAGCTTGGGGTCAATACTCCCCTACCGTGTTAGGGTGTGGGCCCCCCATAGTAATCATATTAGTATAGTGGTACTCCTCTATCATACTAGGGCGTGGGACCTCTATCCATAGAGTGGTACTACCCTATAATATCAGGGTGTGGGTCCTCTATCCTTTGAGTGGTACTCCCCTATTATACCAGGGTGTGGGTACCCATCTATGAAGTTGTACTCCCCTGAATTCAAGTAGCAGTGAGGATCAGGTCCTCCAATGGAGTCGGAGCTCCCTCAGCTATGGAGAACAATCACGAGGAGAAAGCCCCTCCACTAGTTATGTGCAATACCTGGTTAGGAGTTTTTTCTCCCTTGATGGAGTGAGGTGCAGGACACTCCATACAGAAGTGGCATAGGTTTCATGGGTTAGTTAGTATCTAATACTCCCTAGGCTGAAGGGAAGTGGTGAGGTGTAGGTTCCTCTATTCTCTATCATTAGACAGAATGCCACGGTGCATAGTATGAAGTAGTTCTCCCTCAACTATGTGAAGTGGTGAGGAGCAAGTCTCTACACGTGGGTTTCTTTTAGCTTGCATTGGGTGCAAGGTAGAAATTTTAGGACCTCTGGTTATAGGCACTAGAGTTTGACCTTGTGGACTAAAGTGAATAGTCATGTATAATTGATGATGGTTCAATATGGAGTTTCTCTATTGTTTGGGTTCCCTTTGTATGTGTTGAGTTGACAGATGCCTTTCAGTTATTCCTTTTTCTTTTGGGTTTTTGGGGGTACTTACTGATTATTTTTATACTCACCCTTGAATGGGATTTTCTAAAATGTGTTGTGTCTTGTACATACCATAGGACTTTCGATGAAGTCTTAAGAGGACCTGAGTTAGGTAGAGCTTAGTGTTCTAGACCAACAAAGGTGTTTACCCAAGTTGGGTTGAGGAGCTTTCTGAAAATTTATTTTGATAGTGATCCCCTCCTTCTAAGCAGGTTGGATGCTTTTATAGTTTTTTTTGGGTATGTGTTTTTACATTTTTACAATTTCAGTACTTCTATTGTACTATAGTTTGGGATAGTTGTATGCATGAATTTTAGTTCACAACTTTTTATATCTTTTCACTATTGCATGGAGGTGTTTGTGGGTGCATGCGTACATGTACCTTAGGAAAAGGCCTCCCATTTGTGTTATATGCTTACACGGATCCAGTCACCAGCACTTGACCTATTGGAGGTAGGCTTGGGGAGTTGTGTCTTGGGCCCTTTTGGGTGAGGTCATGACAATGTCACTTGTGTTTTTTTACCAAAATGTCATTTTAAACTAAAAACACACACTTTGGGTTATACTGGTCACATTGTGTTCCGATTTGACATGAGACTGATTCCTACATGTAACAATTGAATTATGAATTATTTTCCTAAATTATAAAGACAATCGAAGTATTTGTTTTGGTTCCTAGTGAGTGACACACTTTTTGAACTAGAATGTCAATTTTAAACTGACAAAAAACAGTTTGAGTCATACTAGGAATACAGTGTATTAGATTGAGGTGAGGATGATTTTTACATGTCAAAAATAACTTATGGTTCATTTTCCTAAAGTATAAAAATTATAAAAATGTTTTTTTCTCAATCTTGAGTATGTCAATTTTCCTTTTTACTAAAATTAATGTCAATTTTAAATAAAAATACACACTTGGATTCATACCAGTCACACCGTACATCGTATTAAAGTGTGGGTGATTCCTACATGTCAAAAATGACTTATGTATCATTTTCATAAAGTATCAAAACAACCTGAATATGTTTTATTGGTTTTGAGTATGTCACTTGTCCTTTTTACTAAAATTAATGTCAATTTTAAATAAAAAGACACACATGGAGTCATACCGGTCACATCATGTGTCAGATTGAGGTGAAACTAATTCTTACATGTCAAAAATGACTTATGAAACATTTTACTAAAGCATAAAAATAATACGAATGCGTTTTCTAAGTTTTGAGCATGTCAATTGTCATTTTTACTAAAATTAATGTCAATTTTAAATAAAAAGACACACTTTGAGTAATACCGGTCACACCATGTGTTAGATTGTGGTGTGGTTTATTCTTAAATGTCAAAAATGACTTATGAATCATTTTCCTAAATCATCAAAACAACCCAAATGTTTTTTCTTGGTTTTGAGTATCTTACTTTCCCTTTTACTAAAATTAATGTTAATTTTAAATAAAAATACACACTTGGAGTCATACCGGTCACACCTTGCATCAAATTGAGGTGTAGATGATTTTTACACGTCGTAAATGGTTGATGGATAATTTTTATAAATTATAAAAACAATATAAATTTGTTTTCTTAGTTTTGAGTATGCGATGTGTGTTTTGAACTGAAATGTAAATTATAAAATAAAAACATACCATTTGAGTCATACTGAACACAATGTGTATCAGATTAAGGTGCATCTGATTGAGTTTGAAATTTACATTTTGCTTTCAATTGTATACACAAAGCTATAAAAGATATAACTATTACAGTTGGATGTAAAATGAAACCCCTTGCTGCCTGAAGCACCTCATCCAAAAGAAACATGCTCTCTCTTTTTTGGCTTGTTGTAGACAGTTGAAAGAAAAACATGACTTACCAAAAGAATAAAATTATATAATAAAATAATTCTTATGTTATTAATACTATAAATAAATATATTAAACATATATATGAAACAATAAATTAATAAAATTTCAATTTTAAACTAAAACCACACAATTTGAGTCATACCGGGTACACAGTGTATTAGATTGAGGTATGGTTGATTACACTATGTATTTTTATCATAAAGTTCATGATAATAGTATATGAGTTAATAATACTTATTTATAAAGTCATTTCTCTATGATCTCTATGAAAATTAACAAAATAAGTTTTAGATAAAAATGATAAGGAAATTAACTAAAAAAAGTAGAAAAAAATATGAGAAAATCAACTAAATAAGTAGTAGTAAGTCACATATTCATGATATATGTGTATATTTTAACACTAGGTATGTTTCCTAATAATTTATAAACAAATCCATTTCATCTTGAGAATAAAAGAACTTTTGTATTCATGGTAGTGTTGAAAAAATATAAATACACAAATAATTAATAAATATTTTAAATGGAATATAATTATCATCCAAAATACATCTCTAGGGATTCTAGTTTATTGATAGTATATAATGTCTCTCATCAATTTTCAAATATAATAACCAAAATCTTTTCTATTGGTTTGTTTCAGACACTACAAAAAAAATTATAAAAATAAGTAATTTGTTTCGATACGTGTTTTGATAGTGAAATCTTATTATATCCCTAATACTTATCCACTTTTAGAAGTCAATAGGCTCCTTATGCGCATGGAATATCCTCATGCCATGATTTTGAAAATATTTAAACACCACCCTATCATAAAATAATTCTCATTAAAACAAAATATAAAATATATAACTTTAATTTTAGTTCTAAAACATTATATGTAGTTCATTAAAAATTGACAAATGTCATTACATGTGGTCAGTATGTTGGGTATCCATATGGTGAATCCAAAAAACAAATCATTGGCATATCCAAATTTACTGTAATGAGTACTCAATGCTTCCTAAAAAAAGGAATAAGTAATTAAAGGAATAAAAATATATTTCATATAATCAAATAGTGGAGTTTTACCCCTGTATCATTGGTAATAAGAAGAGTCTATCATCTTTAAGTTTCCTTTCAAATGATGGGACTTGTTTTTCCACTATTTTATCAATTTTAGATAATTACATTTTTTTGGTCTATATAAGTGATGTGAGGACTAATGATTCCATATTTATGTTCACAGGGTTTTCCCTTCAAATAATATTGATATAGATCCCTACAAAAAATATGGATTTTATTTAGTTATAATTAACATAGTTGATCAGCTATTAGAAAAACAAATCATGAAAACACACATCATTTTTAATTTTATAACTGAGACTCCTAGACATTCATACTTGAGGATTTTATTTACATTATCAAGAGTAATAAAGTTTTTAATGACCTCTCAGTACATTTGTTCTTCAAAATCAAAAATGTGATTACTATAACTCTGTAACCTTATATCTTCATGATACTTCAATGTTAGTAAATGTGGATATTGAATAGGAGGGGTAAAGGTGATTTGTGAAGATATTTTTGATTGTTTGGTTGATCCTTTGATCATTTTGATTCGACCCTTCATTTCACCCCTTCCCTTTGTCCATCTATAATAACATTCATTAGTTCAATCCTTTTTCATTAATTATTAAAGTTTTTGCGTTAAAAAATAAATTAGAAATGAATAAATACTTGTTGAAATGTTTTTTTAAAAGATTTGATGACCATTCTATGAATGTTCCAATATCTAGCTCGATCATTTGAATATTTGTGTCATCAAGTGGAATGGGTAGCTCGACACTCAGCTCAGGAGCTATGATAATCCCCACCCTCACATGACTTGTTGTAAGTTGTCTGTTTTTGTAGAGTATCTTCTTGGATATTGAACATGATAACCCTCACAACAAGGAAATGGATGGGTATTGATAGATATAAATCCTAATCATTTTCACCATGTAGAATATCAGTAAAAGAAAGGTATCAGTTTCTATCTGATTCACATTTCATAGAAACAATTATGAGAATATTGATTACCTCATCTAAGATAGAACTTTAAGGGGAATGGCTCACCTCAAAGCTGGTGGGGGTGGGGGTGGTGGGTGGGTCATGACATAGTGGTTGTTCTTGAGTTATTTCTTTACTATTATTCTTTACCACAACATTTTATAGAAACATAGACTTCTAATGAAATTTTTATTTAAGAGTAACTAATCGTGCGTACATATCTTCCATTTGTTTATATTTATCCCCCTTTTCTTTTATATTATCAAAATATGTTTGGGGTGTCACCCCAAAACTCACACCTTTGATGCAGCCATACTATTCTAGATACTTCAAGGCCACTGATAGTAACTAGTAATCCGGTACAACTGATAATGATTCCTATGTCTAAGTTGGATAAAAAATATAGGAAAATAAATAATCATTGTTATGTAATAGAAATTTGATTCAAAAAAAAAATTTATTATTTCATACTTACACATGTTTACCACACTTTTTTTGTGTGTTTTCATCTATTAGCATCTCATATTTATTTACATATGCCTCCATCTATAAAACATGACATGGGATGGAAGTGGATTTGGATTTGGATTCATCAATCTACATATAAATAGATGAAAATAATTATGTTTTTGTTTCATTTCACATAAAAGTATTATGGTAGATTTAAAATATGTATCAATTTTTTCAAGTGAAGCATACCTGATCCCTGATTTATGGTAGGGGTATGTTGGTTTTGTAGTCTGTTGATTATTTTCAGCACCTAGTTTCTATTTCATAAATTAAAAATTCTTAATCAAGGTGATTAATAAATTTATTTTCAAACAATATATTACTAACCACAATGTACCTGAAAATATGTCTCCTCACGATGGTCAGTAAACTCATCCCATGCTTCTTGGATTATCATGTGTGCATATATATTTTATGGATGTAGGTTTATTTTCCCTTCAACATCTTTGAGATAAAACTTCATTAGAATTGTAAAAAATCCTCTGTGATCCTTTCCATCAAGAATTAATACAAATTTCTTTCATGATTCATATACTATAAATGAAATCTACAAGGTAAAATGAAGAGTAATTAAATGTTTCATTATTTTATTTTTTAATAAAATAAAAAAAGGATATCATAATGTTACCCTCATCTCTTCCTAAATTATTATCTTAAGCATGATAACAACAAGGTTGCATGAATCTACATCAATCGACACACACTGATGAGTGGTGAGCCTAATGAAACTACTGAACATGACCTTTTTATGGTTAATAGGTTGGCCGCGTGAATTCCATTTGACCTTCAATTTGATGCCTTTGTTTCTCACCTTAATAATTTTTGTTAACACCATCATGCTACAACACTCCTGTTTTTTCAAGGACATCAATTTTTTATTGTATACCATTTCCTTGGTTTCAATATCATCGATATGTTGTTCCTATGGATTTGTAGCATCAGCATGTGCAAAAGGTTGTTATTCATCTACATTGGAAACACCATCAGATTGAGAAACCTGTTATTCCTTGGGATTGGGAGCATCAACATTTGAAGAAGTCATTATATAAAGTAGTGGTTAAAAATTTAATTTCGATTTTATAAATTTAGTAGTGAATAAATAATAACATGAGGTAACACAATGTATATTACAAAAAATATAACCTGATTATTGAGCTATTTTTTGAAAATGTTGAAGAGATTTGACCCCTCTATCGAGTATCCAAATCCCTTCATCATGGTCTCATATGATATACAATACCCCATCTATATTGGGAACATTGTGAAATGATTGTGATTTCCCAATGAAAGGGTTATCCTCAGTTGAATTTTCATATGAATATTCAGCGGTTTTGGTTTATAACAAAACAATTGATCACATTCAGTTTGTGGGATCTGGAATATAAAATACTTGTACTACCTATTATTCCATTAAAAATGGGTTTTCTTTATAATGTTACTTACTAAAATCCACTTTCAAAAATCCTTATTCATCTATTTTAACACCAATACTATTATCAACCCACTTGAACTGAAAAATAGGCACTTAGAAAGTTGTATAATGCAACTCCCATATTTATTTGATGATGAAAATGTATGATATATTCACATAAATTATATTTCTATACTTTGTACCAGATATATGCATCACTTTAACCATAAGTGTAACTCTACTTTTTTTCATGGTACTGCCTTCATCATGTTCATTTGTATAGAACCTATAACCATTAATTACATAACCATTATAAGATAATACATGAACACTTGGTCCTCTGGCCATCCATAAAATTAATTTTGAAGTTGAATCCACGTTTCACCTAAATCCTTAAAAATAGATCTCTAAACCATCCTAGAAACTTTTGATTATGTGTATTTGGTATCTATATTTCATCCCTTGATGGATTCAAATGCCTAATAATTTCTTTGTGAGTTTCAATATATGGGGAAACCTATAAACGGTTATGAAAAAGATAAAGGTGGGCTTGATCTCGATCTGTAATAGTGATTGTGACAACATATATTCTAGAAATTCCTTCACACACAAGCCACCCAGTGTGATGGGATTTTGGTAGACCAATGTTTTCCACACTGGATAGGCAGTCAATATAGAATTCAATGACTTTTTCAAAAATATATCACTCCACAATACAACCCTCTAGACAACTTCAATTTTTGATATACCCTTTCAAAATATTCATATACCATTAAATGGGGTAAATATTTCTATAATTTATAGGTCCACATAGTTGAATATATCTTACCAAGTGAACCATAAAGTGGACCATCATATCAAAGAATATCAGTAGGAAGGACATTTCTAATTCACATAATATGACTACAATTTTCTTTTCCATAGTTGGTTATTTTTTCAGGTCTATAAATTAGTTGTATATAACTTTAAAAAAGAAAAAGAGAATGGTTAATATATAATGGTAATTCTTGGAAAAAATGAAACATAAATATACATGCATTATATTTTCCATCAAAACATGGAATTCATGCGATTTCAGACCCTTTAACTTTAAATTAGTCCTTGAAATTTTATTATTTATTTTCGATGAATACCTATCTGGAAAATTTATATCATTTAAGAAGTTTCAAAACTGATATCTCTCATGATTGGAAAGAGTGTAAGTATCTAGAGGAAGAAAAGTCTATTTTTCACCCTTAACTGCCGTCAACTCCTCCCATATTCTCATGTTAATTATGTCTAGCCTAGCCTTAATTCCATCCTTTGTTTTTTCATGTGCATTTAGTAATGTTCCAATTATAATGACCCCGACCCCAGTATCCCGGAGCCAGTTCCTTATTTATTACATTAGAAAATATATAATATTTAAATCCCAAAGGACCGAATAATTTAGCAGTTTAGAAACTATATTACATACATGAAACCCATTTTACATTGGTAAAAGGAAATAAGACATAATACATAACAAAAACTAATAAAATAAACCCTTTAAAACTCATTAAAAGATCGTATTATATATAACTCAGATAAAGAAAAAAAATAAGGGTGAACTAAAATGATCAGTAAGGGTTAAGTAAAATAAAATATATCATAAATCAATAAAGGATAATCGTCATAGAAATTTGAATTACTGATACACATTCCAATTAATCAATAACTTGATTATGAAATGGCGGGAATAAAATATGATCAAATAATTCCACATAAATAATCACACGAGCTAGAAAACTTAACCATGGATATTATACTAATCGAGTAATCGCATGGAAATCAATAATGATAAAATGAATATTTCTCAAGGCTTGAACTAAGACACCATACATAAATGTGTAAGACATAAGCCAATACCCAAACTAGTTTATCTCATGAGACCTACTGGTGCATTGAGGGGCTATAGCGGGCCCCACCTATCACTTACTAAGTATAATACATTCCTTATATGAAAGTGGTGAAACATAATCAATATATATATTTTTATTGAAACTAAAATACAAAATGTAAATAACTTTCCCCATTAAGTAAACATAATCACAAACCATCCCGAGTAATATGGTGGATGGTATCAAAATAGTACATCCACAACCAAACTAATCAATAATAATTTAATAAAATATATAATATGGTATCATAATATATAAAACTCAATGAAACATAAGATTCAACAAAGGATGTTGACATGGATGAAACTACTTTAAATGATATCATTGAAAAATTCTTAATGAAAATACCCTTTTTCACTTTGAAAATCACTTATGTTTAAAATGCCATGAAATTATAAAATAACACATTTTATTTAAATATAAACTTATAAAAATGTAAATAAAGATTCAAAACATTAATGCGTCATGATTGTAGGAAAATCCACTCATGCCATATAAGTTAAAAAAACATTCTTTTCGTATTTTTGTTGGAAAAGTATTAAAGAACATTATATTTTAAACAATAAAATATACCTTTCAAACCATTTTTAAAAAAGTAAAACATGAGTAAAAATTAATTTAAAAATCATATTATAATAGTAAAAAAAATTGGAAACCATTTTATAAAACATAGACAAGGATGAAAAATATAGTTTTAAGGGAAAATCTAGAAATATAAATTTTTTAAAAGAAATTCTCTTATAATATCATATCATTGAAGTGAGAATTCAAAAAAATAATAGATTATGTATATTCACTATGAATCCACATAAAACTAGAGTAAATATAGAACAAGTTATTCAAATTTCATTTAACACATAATCTTAGTACAACATAAATATGGAAGTAGAAGTCTCACCAAAGGAACATAAATTGGGTTAAGAATCCCCTTAACCCATGATTTCCTTTAGTGGTGTGTAATTTAACCTCATGTATAATGGTTTAAAGAATGTTATTAACTCATTAAAGAATTATATTCATATATATAATACCTGATATTATTATTTTATAACATATTATGACCCATTCATTAATAATATTTCATAATTTTCATTATTTTGGGTGCGTTTATTTCATGATTTCATGATCGGTTCTCTTGAGTATAATTATAGATGTTCTTATAAAATGGGAATAAAACTACATAAGTGGAATTAAATAGTATTAATGCACTTATATTAGTATAAATGGTCCTATATATCATTTTTATTTCTTTTATAAGGGTGATTCATTTGATAAAATGTTAATTATAAATGTTTAGTTTATTTTGGCGTTTTTTTCCAAACTCCACGAACTAGTTTCATTTTATTTACCATTATGAGTATATATTAGTTAAATAACATGAAATATTATATAATATAATTATTTAAATATTATTTAACCATAATAATACTTTTATTACCTACCATGAAGGCGGTAATGGTAAATGAACAAAATAATTATTCACGGAGATAGTTAATCGCCATAACTTGGATAATGGTTTCGTTTCTTTGAATAAGAGGAGGTAATAAAAAGGATGGTTATAATATATTCCATTATAAAATAACACTCCATTATATAAATTATTATTTATTTATCAGGCATTTATGGATAAATTGGTTGAAGATAAAGTAGAAAAAGAAAAGAAATTAACAGAGGTGTTTTGAGAAAATTTCCTCTTGAATATCACCTCCTTGGAGGACCCCTTAAGGACCTTGGATTTGGTATTTTGGTAAGACCAGTAGAACTTGAACATGGGGAGAGTTAGTAGGATAGTTTTTGGAAGATATTTTATGATATTCAAGTCTTATGAGTCAAAATGGGGTGGTTATGGGTGGTATTTATACTTGAGGATAGGTGGGTTTAAGTGATTAAAATATTGATTATTTTATATTTAAAGCCAACAACATTGAGGTGGAATCAATTTACATGAGTTTTTATGGAAATTAATATTTTATATTATGGTTAGGATTTATAAATACCTCAAAAAACCATTACATTTTGTATTTTTAGTTATTTTAAGTCTTTACCTTTTTAACTTTTTAACATGCTTCATTTTTTACCTATATCGCGGTAAATAATTGTTTTACCACGGTAAAATTTTTATACCTAAAAATGAAAATGGAGATAATAACTAATTTAAAACTTATTATTAAAAATATTTAATCCATTTTAACATATTCAATTCACATAATTTTCAAAATTATATTTAAAATTAGCCCTGCAGATGCAATAGGAAAGCAGGTTTTTAAAGTTCAAAAGTTCAAAATGTTTTTATATCCAATTTAAATGTGAAATTTATTCCAATGAAATAAATTGGTTTTATTTATTTATAATTTAACTAATTATACTTTAAAACCAATTTAAAATATAATTTAACTATATAAATAAATTATATGAAAAAGGAGTTTTTAAATAAAATTTAGTATTTTTCACTATTCATCAAAAAATGAAACTTCTCTAAAAAATACAAAAAGTTAACCCTAAGATATTTTTTATATTATTAATTAAAAAATAAATTTTATTTTTTAATATAAAATTTATAAAATTTTCAAAATTTAGTTTTAAAATAGTTGTGCTATTAGAAAGTGACAAAATTTCCTTTTCAAAAAATATATTTTTTATGATTAAAATTGGATTTATTCTTTTCATAAGCATGTAAAACTTATTGGATGAATTTTAAAAAAACATTTCATTGAATATATAACATATAAATTTCATTAATATCTTTTACTAATCATGATTAATTTAATTTATTAAGATAAAATACCATTGTGGGTATAAAAATAGTTTTTTTTATAAAAACTCACCCTTTAAGTTCAATTGGTTCTCATTTTTATTTCTAATTAATTGGTAACAAATGAATTAATTTTGAAACACCTGTAAACTAAATTTTTATAATTTAGTTAATCTCATTTATTCTTGTCATTCCAATGACTAGGTGATAACTATCACAATTAAATAATAAGGTTTATTCGTTTATTTAAACTTGGTGTTTTGTGTAATGTAATCTATCAAAGAGATTGGATTTAAAAAGAGGAATACCATAAAATATTTTGGTGTTATATTCTCCCCTTCTTCAATAAATTGCATCCTCACATTTTGAAATTTTAATTCAAAAATCAAAGGTCGATACATTAAAATTCCTTTGTGAGCAACCCACATCATAAATAGGGTTAATAAAAGACCACCTTAATAAGAGGGAAAGGGAAGTGAGAAGGTCACCACAAAATTTTGGCTTTGGAATAGGATAACATTAGTGCAAAGTGAAAAACTGGACATGAGAGAGAAATAAAACTATCAAGTTCTGATGGAGAGTGATAGATAACATTGTCATTAGAAAGTTTATCTTTATAAAACTGTAAAAGTGATGATTTAAAGAGGCCATTGATTTCTCTGTAAGAAAATTAAACGAATAAAATTTTTATTCTATAACCATTTCCCAGGGTTAAGGAATTCTGTTACTACTTAGGGTGAGAACATAAGGAAATATACTTACTTGTAAAGTGGAGTTTTATCCTTTAATCAATCTCCACCCCAAAATCATCTTTTTCTTCAAATAACGAGTATGATGATTTTTTTTCCTGACACACTAGAATAAACTTCTATAGATCATAAAATCTACAAAATAAAAACATTATATTCCTCCTATCTTTTGGTATTAACCAAAAACAAAATGGTTAGAATATGATAAGATAATTCCCAAAAAGAACAAACCTTTATATGAATTAAGATACTTTAATCTCTCAAAATTCAATAGTAATATCCAAAATTCAACTTTGACCATTCAATAAATTAGTGTCCTTAAATGTCCACAAATATATTACATCATAAGATTAAAACCTAAAAATCAAAAGGATTTGATCATATATTCCTCCAAGATAAATTTAATATTTACCTAAAAAAATGTGCATGCCCTAAACATATAATATCCAAGATATGCTAACTATTTCCATAAATAAATTGAATCACCATAAATCCATAATAAAATCATATATTCCTCAAAAAGGAAATTCATCCTTTATTCCTCAAATAAAATTACATAATATTATATTTACCTTAATCATATAGGGTTCTCAAAATGAACTTATCCTTTATCCATAAAATCGTTTTGCTAAAATGAAAATGTCATACTTACCAGGACTTCACATGGGTCAGTGGTAGGCACTACACTCTTGTCACCCTTTGGTTGTGGGTTCAAGCCCTATGACCTTGCCAGATGTGAATGGTTATTATCTGACCGATGGTTTTTACTTTTTATAAAACAATATTAATATAATCCATACACAATTCCCAAAAAATGTGATATTTTTTTAAAAATAACCTTAATATATTCAATATTAATGAAATGTTTTAACCTAAAAGGTTATGTAATAAGTTTAATTTTGGATTCTTAAAATATAATAACCCATAATTACCTTAAAATAAAAGATAATATAAACCCTAAAGGTCATCCTTACCTTTAAACTTATGTCTATAACCTTTAAATTCATTATTTCCCAAGTAAATTTTTCATACATACAAAACCAATGGGTTGTATTACCACAAATGCCTCCTAAAACATCCATAATCTTGATTAACTCCCATAACATAAAATCTCAAAAGGGTGTTTAAGAATTTAAACATATTATTAACATTAAACTCATAAACCCATGATGATGTCCATAACTATTAAGTTATCAAAAACATATATTCCTCCAAAATCAACAAAATTCCTTGGACATTTCATGATTCTTATAACCATAATACCATTGATGAAATACTTATTCAAAAAATTGTCTATAATATTCAATTTTAAACACATTACTTCAATTTTCCACCATTTAATAAAACCAAAATTCAAAGTGTAAAAATCAAACTACAAGAATCAGTGTGGGATATCAAATAATCATGAAATATTAGGCAAAGTATGTATAAATCATGACACCTTATTCTTAATATACGAGTCTATAGGTTTGACCTAGGTTATCCATGGTCATTACCAAATGAATAGGATGTTATCCTATACTTAGACTTATCCTCAAAATTCAATCATAGGTTAACGTTTCTTAGTTTATGTTTTCCCAAATCTAGTTCCCAAAGTTTCTACTAAACTTGCTCTGATACCAACTGTAACGACCCCAACCATAGTAGCCCAAATACGGTTCCTTACTTTATTAAATTGACATATATACACGATAAAAATCACAAATGAATAAATAGTTTAATAGTTTTGGATACCAAACTACATACATAAAACCCATTTTACATTGGTAAAAGGAAATAAAACATAATACATAACAAAAGGTAATAAACTGAACCCTTGTAAACTCATTCAAAGATTCTATTCTTCATAAAATTGGGAAAGGAAAAAAATAAGGGTGAGATAAAATGATTAGTAAGGTTTAAGTATAGTGGAAGATATCATAAATCAATAAAGGATAATCATCATGGAAAGGTGAATGACTTATACAGATGAAAATTAATCAATAACTTGAGCATAATATAACAAGAATAAAAGATGACCAAATAATTACACATAAATAATAACATGAGCTAGAAAAATTAAACATGTATATTATAATAATTGAATAATCACATGGAAATAAATAACGAGGGAATGAACAATGCCAAACATCTAAAACTCACTGTCAAGGATTTGGCTAAGACACCATATATAAATGGGTAAGACATATGAAAATACCCAAACTAGTTTTTCTCATGAGACATATCGATGCATCAAGAGACTATAGCGGGCCCTTCCTATCAGTTACTAAGTCTAATACATTACTCATATAAAAGTATTGAAACATAATCAATATATACATTTTTATTGAAACTAGTATAAAAAATGTAAATAACTTTCCCCATTAAGTAAACATAATCACAAACCATCGAGAGTAATATGATGGATGGTATCAAAATAGTAAATCTATACTCAAACTAATCAATAATAATTTAATAAAATTTTGAAGATGGTATCATAATATATAAAACTCAATTAAACATAATATTCAATAAAGGATGTTGACATAGATGAAAATACTTTAAATGATATCATTAAAAATTCTTGATGAAAATACCCCCTTTTCACTTTGAAAAATACTTATGTTTAAAACACCATGAAATTATAAAAGAAATTTTTTTCTTTAAATGTAACCTTTTAAACATGTAAAGTAAGTTTCAAAACATTAAGATGTCATGATGGTGGGAAAATATACTCATTCCATATAAGTTAAAAAAGGCATTTCTTTCATATTTTTGTTAGAAAAGTCTCAAAGAACCTTATTTTGAAAATGAAAAAATATACATTTCAAAATGTTTTATAGAAAGTAAAACATGAGTAAAAATGAATTTAAAAAATAATATTATAAGATTAAAAACATTTTTTGAAACCATTTTATAAAACACAAACAAGGATGAAAAGGATATTTTTAAGGGAAACTCTAGAGATATATTTTTAAAAAGAAATCCCCTTATAAATATCATATCATTGAAGTGAGCATTAAAAAAATGAGTTTATTATGTGTATTAACTATAAATACACAAAAAACAAGAAGAAATAAAACACAAGGTATTAAAAAGTCATTTCACACATAATATTAGTATAACATAAACATGGAAGTCAAATTTTAACCCAAGGAATGGAAATTAGGTTAAGAATCCACCTACCTCACACTTCCCTTTAGTGGTGTGTACTTTAACCTCATATATAATGGTTTAAATAATGTTATTAAATTATTATAGAGATATATTCATATTTATAATACCTTATATGATGATTTTATAACATCTTATGACCCTTTAATTAATAATATTTTACGATTTTCATTATTTTGTGTGCGTTCGTTTCATGGTTTCATGATCGGTACTCTTGAGTATAATTATGAACGTTCTTGTAAAATGGGAATAAAAATGCATAAGTGTAATAAAATAGTATCAATTCACTTAAATTATTATAAATGGTCCCATATATCATTTTTATTTCTTGTGTTAGGATGATTCATTTGATTAAATGTTAATGATAAATGTTTAGTTTATTTTGATAGTTTTTCCGAACACCACGAACTAGTTTCATTTTATTGACCATTATAAGTATATATTAGTTCTAGAAAATTAAATAGGTTATAATATAATTATTAAAATATTATTTAACCAGAATAATACTTTTATGACCATCCATGAAGGAGGTAATGGAAAATTAACAAAATCATTATTCATGGAGATAGTTAATCTCCACAACTTGGACAATGGTTTCATTTCATTGAATAAGAGGAGGTAATAAAAATTATGTATAAAAGATATTCCATTATAAATATAAAACTATAGTATATAAATGATTATTTAGTTATCATTCCTTTATTGACGAAGGTGGTGAGGAGAAAGTATAAAAAGAAAAGAAATTAAGAGAGGTGTTTTGAGAAAATCACCTCTTGAATATCACATCCTTAGAGGATCCCTTGAGGACCTTATATTTGGTTTTTTGGTGATAAAATTAGTAATTGGATGCGGGGATAGAGATTAAGAGATTTTTTTTGATATTTTAGGAGCTTCAAGTCTTGTGAGTTGAAATGGGGTGGTATTTATACTTGAGGAGAGGTGAGTTTAAGTGATTAAAACATTGATTACTTTATATTTAAATCCAACCACATTGAGGTGGCATTAATTTCTACATTTTTTTTGAAAATTAATATTTTAGAGTCTGGTAAGGGTCTATAAATACCTCAACCAACCATTAAATGTTGTATTTTTAGTTATTTTAAGCCTTTACCTTTTTAACTTTAACATGTTTTATTTTTTACCTATACCGTGGTAAATAATTTTTTTACCACGGTAAAATTTTTATACCTAAAAATGAAAGTAAAACTAATACCTAATTTGTAACTTCTTATGGAATCCATTTTACCATATTCAATTCATATAATTTTTAAAATTATATTTAAAATTAGTCTCACAGATGCAATGGGAAAGCAAGTTTTTAAAATGAAAAAGTTAAAAAAGTTTGAAATGTTTTCATATCCAATTTCAATGTAAAATTGATTAAAATGACCTAAATTGGTTTTATTTATGTATAATTTAACTAATTATACTCTAAAACTAATTTTAATTCTAATTTAACTATATAAATAAATTAGACAAAAAAGCAGTTTTTAATTAAAATTTAGTATTTTTCACTATTCGTCAAAAAATGAAAATTCTCCAAAAAATACCAAAATTTGAACCTAAGATAATTTTGATATTAAAAATTAAAAAAGGAAGTTTATTTTTTCAAATAAAATTTATAATAGTTTCAAATTTTATCTTTAAAATAGGTACTCCATTAAAAGGTAAAAAAATTTCCTTTTAGAAAAATATAGTTTTTATGCTTAAAATTAGATTTATTCTTATCTTAAGCCTATAAAGCTTGTTAGATAAATTTTAAAAAAATTATTTTATATATAAAATATAAATTTCATTAATATATTTCCCTAATTGTGATTAATTTAATTTATTAAGATAAAATACCATTGTCGGTATAAAAATAGTTTTTTTAGAAAAACACATCCTTTAAGTTCAATTTGTTATCATTTTTATTTATAATTAATTGGTAATCAATGAATTAATTTTATAAACATTTGTAAAATATATTTTTATAATTTAGTTAATCTCATTAATTCTCTTCATTCCAACAACTAATTGATAACTATCACGATTAAATAATAATGTTTAGTTGTTTATTTAAGCTCGGTGTTCTGTGTAATGTAAGATATCAAATAGACTGAATTAAAAAGACACATGCCATAAAATCTTGGGGTGTTACACCAATTAAAATATCACATACATTTTTTTCAACATAAATAACATCTATAAAATTCGTAACATACAAACAATTCGAATATGAAAACTAGAAAAAACCGATCGCTTTTTCCAATCGGTTTTCATAAGGTTTTTCAAAAAAGATTTACCAAAAGTAGTGTCCATATATTTTAATTTCTCAAATAGTTGATCACATGTTAGTAGATACGGTGTTGTACATTCTTCTAAACTCCCATTGAATGATTTCATCCAAGATTAGTACTTATTTCACTTGGGTAGAAATCTACAATGTCCTAGAAACACAATATTCAATAAATGTTTCAACCTAATTGATTGTGTACCTTTCTCACAAATGAGACACCCTTGATTTCCTTTAATTCTATATCCTAAAAAAAATTTGTAAGAAGGAAATTAATTTATCATCCTTTACAACATGTATCTCAATGTGAAATATTCATTTCTATAAGCATCATACAACGTAACACCTGAATCCCACAATAATTTCAAATATTTGATCAATGGATCCAAATAAACATAAATATCATTAAATGGTTGTTTTAGTCCTAATATAAGAATATATAACATAATTGATTTTCATTTCATGCATAACCACAATAGAAATTTATGATTTACTAACACAACAAGCCATGTACTATGAGTACTTCTTTGAAAACCAAAAGGATTCACTCCATCTATAGATAGAACAAGATAAAGGTTTCTTAGCTTATTTTCAAATTTAGGATACTCATGATAAATTATATTCCACTTAGGAGAGTCTACCAGGTGATGAATTTTCCTATATTTATATATTTTATTTGTGTGCCACATCAAATTCCTTATAATCTCCTCACTTCTACATAGATGCCTAAACCTTGTAATGACTGGAAAGTACCATACAACATTCGTACAACCTGATTAATCTTTATTATATCGAGAAACACTACACTTTCGGAATTCTTTAACTGATTTATAGTCCTTAAAAAATAGTATATAATCATTTGGAAATGCATGTATTCTTTCAAAGATTATAACCATTGAACATATCATTCGTTTAGTGCCATATTTTTTGACTAGGAAACTCATTATATTCTGGGAGCATATCATTCAAGAGAGTAAGTAGTTCAGTAAATTTGGTGTCACTCTATCCATTTATAACTTCTAAATTATACAGCTTCAGTATGGCCGACATTGCTGTATATTTATTATAACTAGTATACAATGATGTCATTTTATAACTTTTTAACTTCTCAAACAATTTTGGACAATCTAAAAGTTCATCTTCAACTATCATTGTCATTTCCTCAATACAATATCCATTATTTTTTACACCTATAATCACATCCTCGATATGGTATTCTTCATTGTACACACTTGTAATCATGTAAGATGATCCATAAAATACAATTTTATCCCAATCACTAGCTACATTCACTTTTTACCCATGTTTAGTCCAACATTTACAACTTTGATCTATTTTGTGATAGATCAAGTGTTATTCGAACTCCTCTGGACTAATTATTCTTGAATAAAAATAGCATAAACATAGACAAAGGATTTAAGAAGGTTCATATGCATGATATTTTTCAAACTTGATGAAATATTTCACCCCATATTCATACTCTTTTTTTCATATGATCGACATCCATCCATTTTCAATTCATATCCATACTATTTGATTTAATAATATTAATATTTAACAAAATAAATAAATACACAAAAGGGGCCTTTCAAATAAGGGGAACCAGATATTTGAATGTTTCAAATAAATTCAGCATGCTTTGAAGTAAATGGGTAATTGAATTTAAGAAAAGAATTACTCCACTGGTGGTAGATGTTATCCTCTGAATTCATCCACAATGATCACCAGTATCTGGTATGGGATGACCACTAATCAGGTTAGTTCAAGCAATATAGGTGCATATATATAAGAGATGGGGGATGAGTCTTAGGAAATAAAATTCAATAATAATTGTTTGGGATATAAAAATAATGAGGATGATAGTTATCTCCTTAAATAGAAATGTTCACAAGTTGAGGATATTGTAAAGCATTGAACAAAATTTCATAGTTTTATATCTAAATTTGAAAAAAGTCATAGTAACAGTTTGATCCCCACAAGGAGATCCTTGATTGGTGTGACCATGAGAAGGATAAACTAGATGATATTACACACACTCATGATAAGAAAACCATTGAAGTTTTAACATTCAAAGAAATAATTCAATTACTCCATGAAAAAGAAAAGTATTTTGGTATAAGGATTGAATTTTATAAGTGTTTAGCTTCCTGTGAGGAAATGATTATGGGAGTGGGGTCAAGATAGATATCTTATGGGTTGGATGAAGTTAGTGACATGCCATTTCCATGGTGTTATTATCAATATATATTATGTAGGATGTGAAATTTTGTGTATCTAGGAGGTATCTGAAAGTTAATATAATCATATAAATATAGATACCATCCTTTTTTACTTACACATGTTTTCTTTTATAAATATAGATACCATTCATCCCATTGAATTTATAAATATAGATACCAAATGAGTTTTGTAATTAAAATTAAAAATTAAAACATTACCCATTATAAAGAAGATATAATTATGGAGGCCACCCCTAATTTAAACCATGTAGGTGATGTTGAATGCAAAGTAGTTTGAGGAGTTGCAATGGAGTTAAACATTAATTCACCTTTTAATGGTGGTATATGCTTGGTGGTGAAGACTCAGTGGTTATCATGGTATAAAGTTTATTTTTTAGTGTGTGGGAGGGAAGTTTAACTATTTCACTAATAAATTTTATAATATAGTGAGGTTATTCTTGGTTGCATTAAATTTCAAGTTTTATGTTTAATTACAAAAGTAATTTGTGTTAACAATCTATTAGAGTTATTAAAGAGTTAAGATAATCTATGGCCATTTTTTAATAGTTCCATCATATCACTTTCCTATTAGTTTGATTTTTTAATTTTATATCTATATAAAGTCTTGTTTCTTATTCTTTATTTTTTTAAATAAAATTTTGACCTTATTAAAGAAGATTTGTTTGGTGTATTCTTTCTACATGGAATTAGAGCCCATAAACATTAGAAGTATCCTTATATACCTTCCTCCAGTATTGTTGATTTCAGATTCCCCTTTGTCACTCCTATGCTTTTCATACCTATTTTACACAAATTTATCTTACATGTTCTTTGAAGATATTATGTTTTATTTCAGATGACATTTTTCTTACATCCTTATCCAAACAATCTTGTACATAATTCCTTTTCCAGATGATATTTTCCATAAAACATTTTCAAGATAACCATTTAAAACATATTTTGACATTTTTTCAGGTATAGGAAGACCATAATATCCATATAACTAAAATAATAACATATTTTGAATAGGTCTATCACATATATATTTTGTCTTTAGTTTAATTTTTTTATTTTTTATTTATCTTTAGTTTTTCATCTAAATATTCATCTCTACAAATAGAGTTTCAACATTATTAAAGTGTCATAGTTTCTTGGTCTAATATTTTAAAACATTATTAATGTTTTATGTGAGTGTTTGGTTATAGATTTTTGGGAAATGTTTATCATATGTGGGACTTTATTGAGGTAATAGGATTCAAACAAAAGGGTCTTAGAGTCTTGGTCATCACAACAATGTTTGTCATTGTTTCTACAGTTTGTAAATGTATAAGTGTTATTTCATTATTCTAAAATAAATTAAAATTGTTTCCTAATACTAAAATAATTTTATTCATGAAACTCTATTTTTTTAATTTTAAAAACATAAATAAATTTAGGATAGTTTAACAAATGATTGAGAAAATGGAAAAAATATTTTGTGTTTAAATCATAAAAAATACTATAGTTTCAATTTAAAAATAAGTTTTAAAATGCTAATAAATTTTTTTAAGGAAAAAAAGATAGTCAAAATAAAATTTTGAAAACTATAAAATTATTTTTTTATTAAATGATTTTTTTCAAAGAAAAAAGATACAATAATTTAAAAAAGTTATTTTTTCAATAAAAGACATTTTTATTGGTGAAAAATATTAAAAAAAGAAGGTGCAAAAATATTTTAAAAAACTAAACTATGTTTTAAATGATGCAACATGTTTGGTTAACTCACAATTAATAATTTATTTCATATTAAAATAAAAATTAAATAAGTCAAGAAATATAAAAAAGTGTATACTTTGAATGATTTTTTTCATGAATTTAATTATAAATGTTATTTAAAAAAACAAAACAATTATCATTTAAAGAAAACTATTATAAGTGATAAATGTTGTGTAATTGTATCAATAATAGTATAAAGATGAATTTGAAAATATCAATTAAAAGTATTTTCACCCCTTTATGATTTCTAAATTTTTTATTGAAAAGAATGATTTTCTACCACTTGTTTAATTTTTCTAAAATTTTAAATGTAAATGTTTTTTTAGAAACAAAATAAAAATAAATTATTTTTTTAAATAACTTCATCAAGAGTAATGAGTGGTATGAACTATTTTAAGTGTTATCAAATGAAACCAAAGCTATAAATCCCCTTTTTAGTGGGCAATGTTACTTGGAATTGTTTGGTATCACTTATTTTATAACACTTATCACTTATATAATTTTTTCCATATTGATTTTAGAAAAAGTATTCCAATATCACTTAACAATATGGAAACACTCACAAAAAACACTTAATAAGTGATTGAATAAGTGATGTCAAATGCAACACTAGTGATGGTTCCATGTAATGAAGTTGAGAAGTAGGGGATACAAACATGTTATAGGATTGAATCCTCTAAAGCATCTAAAAAGGACCGAAGAATCATAGAAACTACCTAGAACTCAATCTATGATAGAGTTTTCACTCATACATGTCATTTAATAATTCCTAGTACTCTAATGATATCAATAAATAAATGTGATCAGTCAAGAAAAGTTAAAATAATAAGCATAAGGAACTTAAAATAAACCTCATATCACCTCATATACCCTCACCAGAAATATCCAGTTTTAAAATCCTTCTTAATAATTATATAAATAGATAAAAATTCAAAACATCCCCCAAGTTTTCGTAAGACACAAAAGTATATCAATCATAAGTTTCTCAATCAAGGGTCTCACATTTTTTAGAAAACAAATTCTTTAAAAGTTCAAACCAGGCTTTCAAAAGAAGATTAGGAACCATGCCATGTCACACCATTTTATATCCTATTTAAAAACATCCCTTAAAACAAAATTATCAAATATCACATTGAAATTTATATAAAAATCATCTATTTTCCAAAAATCACCTTAAAATTTTCTGCATAGGCTAGAAAGCTATAAAATTATTTTATTAGGTTTAACACGCCCCTTTAAAAGAAAAAATCCTCCAAAAACTTTATTTTCCAAGGAACTATTTAAAAACTTTGAATTAAATTTAAAGTTCCATTTGGACCTTTCATTAAACACCTTATATTCAATTAAATTAATTCAAAACAAAACAAGAGAAACCCATTTGGAAACTCTCCCATGCCAAGAATCAAAACCCAATTGAAAAAAAATTCCAACCCTCTATGGGTATACCATATGTATTTGAATTTATAAGAAAACATTCTAAACCACTAAGAATCACAAGATATTAATTATAATATAGGTTTCATAGAAACACCCATATCATTTAAATAGAAATGCCTCACCGTTGATGGTGATCACCTGACATGGGAAGGAAAGGACCGCATTGAAGGTGAAGGGGGGTAAATATCTAGATAGAAGAAGAAATTAAAACTTCATAGGGTGTCTTCTCCTCCAAGGATTTCTGAAGGATGGTCTCTACGTAGAACCTTAAGGATAGTTGGAATGGAGTGCTATGGTGCAACAAAACTCCAGCGAAGTACAAATTTTTGTCATGGTGCATTAAGAATCAGGCCTTAGCTACGGATGAGAATATCAAGAAGGTGGGGATTAGTTTGGCTTCAAGGTTCCACTGTTGTAGTACAGAGTAGTAGGAGAGCTCTAAACATCTTTTCTTCGAAGGGGAATGGGCGTAGGGAGTGTGGAATTGCTTCGGTGGCCTTATTGCCTTTGCCTCATGAGATCTCAGGGATGCTCCTTTTCTGGTCAGATGGTTTCAGGGAACGATGGATTTAGGTATGGAACAAATGGCACAAAAAGTGATTTTCAATGCTGGATGTTGGTGTCTATAGAAAGCCAGGAACTAGGTAAGATTCAAGGGCCATATTTCTTCGGTGTGGTCCATCATCACGGGGACCTGTTTCCTACTGGTGGATATGGTTTCTCTCACCTCAAAATGGTAGGGGGATCCTTCATTAAGGCTTATTCAGGTCAGGGGATCATCCTCGTCTCCCTCCCTCGACCATCTATAGGGGAGATGGGTTTGTTGGCATCCTACCAATAGAGGCATGAAATTTAATTCTAACGGGTCGTGTACGATGGGTGCCATGAGTGGTGGGGGAGTCGTTCACGGTCCAGGGGGAAATGTTGTTCTGGACTACTCTTTGTTCTATGGTGATGGAACCTCTATCCAGGTTGAGGCCAACGTGATGATTAGTAGACTTACCCTATGAATTCAGAAGAACCTTGAAATTACACAGGTGGAGACCAACTCTACGATCCTTCATGATTCCCTACTCAGTAAAGGTTCTTCTCCCTAAACTATTGATTACACTGTTCGAAAATGAAAAGCTCTTTTGGGATACCACATATGTGTAACTCATACTTGGAGTGAGGGGAATAGTTTCATAGATCATTTGGAATTTTTGGTATACCACAACTCCATTAGAACTATTCTCCTCACTAATAATAGCCTGAAACCAGAGGGCGTGAATTTAGTTAGAGGGGATTCCCTCAGCCTGCACTATTTCAGATCCCCTTTGCTTTGTATCCATGTTGTACTACTATTTTTGAATAAAAATATAATTTGGATGGAGAGGATTGATTTTTTGATGAAGAGTGGTGAGGGTTCAGTTATGTGAGGGTTCGGGCTTGTGAGGGTTCGATTCTGTAAGGGAGTGACGACGACGACATGGAGTGACGATGACGAAAGAGAGAGATGATGATGACAGGAGCGACGACAGGGAGCAACGACAGGGAGAGCGGCGATGGTATCAGTATGGTTCTACAAGTTCTTGAAGGCATGAGCGGTGATAACATTCTGTTATGGTTCATTTTATAAGATTGCATAAGGCTTTTATTAGCGCTATCAAAAAAGCACTGATAAAGAGCAGTTTTATTAGTGCTAAAATAGTAGTGTTTATAAAACTAATATTTAACATTGCTTTTTTAGTACAGATAAATATACACCTTCATTAGTGTTAAAAAATTCTAGTAAAATGATTCTTTATCAGTGATAAAATTCTAATGCTGATAAAGAGTGGTTTTATCTACATTTTTTTAATGCTGATAAAGATATATCATTATCAGTACTAAGAAAACACTGAGAAAGCACTAATCTTAATAATATATATATATATATATAATTATAATTATAAATAAATAGACTTAAAAACATTTCTATATATTTATAATTTTTTTATATTGGTAAATATATTTATATAATTATATATATTTATAAAATTAAAAATATAATAAATATATTTATTATTTAAATAAATGTATTATAATTTTATAAATATTTGTATATAATTATAAATATATAAATATATTTAAATAATAAATATATTTATATAAATATATTTATTTATTAATATATAAATATATATATTTATAAAATTATAATAAATATATTTATTATTTAAATATATTTATTGTAATTTTATAATTATTTAAATATATATTTATTTATTTCTAATTATAAGTATAAATAAATATATTTAAAAATATTTCTATATAATTATAAATATATTTATATAATTATATATATTTATATGTTTATATATATTTATATAATTATATCTCATGGTCTGCATCGCTTTGGTATATTTATATAATTATATATATTTATATCAATATATAAATATTTATATTTATTAATATATATATATATAAATATATTTGTTCATACATAATTATAAATATACTAAATATATTTATTATTTAAATATATTTATTTTAATTTTATAATTATTTATATATATATTTATTTATAATTTCATCAATACTCAAAAAAAATTTATCTATATTTATAATTGTATAATTAAATCTTTAAATTACAAAATTATGAATAAAATCATTTAATTAGATTAATTATATAAATTTCAACCATATTTTAAATGTTAAGGCTTAATAAATAAAAATGAATAAATATTATTCATATAAATTATGAACATATTGAAAATATCACACGTATAGTAAATAAATAAATATATATATATAAATAAATATTACAAAATGATTAAATATATTTTTAACTTTATTAATGAATATATAATAATAAATGAATAATTTAAATTAAATAAATTTAAAAAATATGAAAAAGTGAATTCATAAAATTTATATGAATTACAAAAAAAATATATACACATACACATCTACACACACACACACACATGTATACACACAGATACACATACATACCTACAGTTATACATGTACATATATTTTAAATTATTTAATATCAATATAAATATACTCAAATGGTTTGGACCATGGAGAAACTCCATGGCCTCCAAAATTTATTATAAATAAAATCTAACAGATACACAAAGGATAGTTAAGGTAAGAGTGATAAAACACCACCAAGAAACCATACAAGATCACCCTTTATTCCTACCACCCTGTCCACGAAAACCGCCACGACCTCTTGGGTGCCTTCCCCTTCACCATTGCTTCAGGGTCTGCCAAACACCACCATGATCATCAAATTCCACCAGGTCAGTAGCAATATTCTCAGCAAGTTGAGCATCCACCAAAGTAGCACCATCTGCATCACCACCTTTACCATCATCATCAAGTGGCCTCTTGTCTGGTTCCTTAGAGGAGGGTTGAACAACCTACTGAGAACTAGAAGCATTAGTCACTGAAAGTGATAAGTATCTTTTACCTTTACTTTCACAACTCTCCTTGTATAACTCATCAAATTCTTGAGAATGCATAGACCCCAACATGGTAAAAAAGTTATGTTTAACAACATTAGTCTTGGGTGAAACCACATGCATTTTTAAGGGAATAACAATATTAATATCAGCTTTCAGTACATGCAACACCTGTTCATGGGAGGTTATAGCCTTATCAGTGGAAACCATTATGGAATCATAAACATAAGGGAACGACACACCAAGATCATTAACTCCTATGAAAATAGTTTGTATAGGCTGTCCATTACTTGCAGTAGATCCAGGAGAAGCAGAATCCTACTCTTGAGAAGTATACTATGTAACAGGGGCATCAACCTAAGCTTTAGAAATATAGGAACACCCCAAAACTGCTTGAGTAAACATTTAATCATTTACAGAAAAAAATTCTCCTGAGAAGTAAGTATAGAAGCATGTGTAGGATATGAGATTGGTTATCCACAGTCCATGCTCATATTGATTGTTTTATGCATACAGTGTGGTGTGTCTATGGATATGGGATGAGGTTTTCCTTTATCGGTGAGAAGGAAACCCTTACAGTGCAGGAAAAAATTTATTGGAGGAGGGTGCAGCCGATCACTCACCAGTTGGCTAGCCTCACCCTTAGTGTAGTGGATGAGAGGAGTCCAAGCTTTCCTATAGTGGTGGAGGAGTACGAGGATGTTTTTCCTGAGGATGTTCTGGGACTACCATCTCACAGGGAGGTAGAATTCTACATCGACATGTACCCTGGGACCACAATGATATCTACACTGGAATATCAGATTCCTCTCGTAGAGCTTCGTGATCTGAGGGTACAGCTGGAGGGCTTGTAGGAGAAGGGTTTCGTAAGGCCCAACATTTCACCATGGGAAACCCTAGTGATTTTTACCAAGAAGGCAGATGGGAGTTTGAGTTTGTATGTGGACTTCTAGCGCTTGAACTAGGCGACCGTGAAGAACAAGTATACACTGCCAAGGATTGATGGCCTCTTTGACTAGCTGGAGGGAGCGAGGTGGTTCTGAAAGATAGACCTCAGATCAAGCTATCACTATCTTCGGGTACAAGACAAGGATATACCAAAGATAGCCTTCAGATGTCAATAGGGCCACTATGAGTTCCTGGTGATGCCTTTTAGTGTGACCAACACCCCAGCAGAGTTCATAGGACTCATGAACAAGATCTTTTAGCCTTACCTTGACCATTTTGCTGTGGTCTTCATTGATGACATCTTGATGTACTCGACGTCAGAGGAGGAACACGCTACACACCTACAGATAGTTCTGGATACACTTAGAGAGAACGAGCTTTATAGCAAGCTCTCGAAGTGTCAGTATTAGATATGTGAAGTCCACTTTCTAGGAAGGTCATCTCAGCGGCTGGAGTTGTAGTGGATTCGGAAAAGATAGAGGCGGTGCTTGATTGGGATCCACCTAGAAGCGTGAATGAGGTGTGGAGCTTCTTGGGGTTGGTTGATTACTATCAGAGGTTTTTCCATGACATTTACAGAGTATTATCACCCTTATTGGCTTTGACACAGAGGGTACAACACTTCGTGTGGACAAAGAGATGTCAGGAGAGTTTCTAGGAGCTGAGATGGAGACTGACTAGTGACCCATCTTGAGACTACCATAGGAGGGAATTGGGTATGTAGTTTTTTGAGACACATCAGAGATTGGACTAGGCTGTGTCCTAATGAAGGAGTGAGTAGTGATCACCTATATCTCACAACAGTTGAGGTAACATGAGAAAAACCATGTGACCCACAACCTGGAGTTAGCAGCAGTGGTCTTTGCCTTGAAGATGTGGTAGTACTACTTGACGGGTGAGTGGTTTACACTTTACTATGACCACAAGAGTATCAGATATATCTTATCCTATAAAGACCTGAACCTGAGATAATGATGATGGCTAGAGTTCCTCCAGGACTATGAATTTGAGATAGTTTATACTCTTGGGAAGGATAATGTGGTGGCAGACACGTTTCACAAGAGGACCAGTTTTCAACTACTCGGTGGGGCGACAGAGTAGTTCACCATGATAAAGATATCCTTCGTGGATGATGGTGGAGCTTATTACCTTCAATTTATGACTGTTACTTCCCCACTCTTATAGCAAGTCAGGGAGGCACAACTGGCAGATGATGACTACAAGGCCCAATATGCCCAGTTATCCTCAGGATGGGATCTTGATGGATTTTCAATAGGTGGGGAGCATGTCATCCTTTTCAGAAGATGCACCATAGTACCAATGAAGTTACGGGAGGATGTGTTGAGGGAGTTCCATACATACCCTTTGGAGGTACATATTGGAGTGGCGAAGATGTACTAGGACCTCTGATGCCAATACTGGTGGCTAGGGATGAAGAAAGCAGTGACCGAGTTTGTTTCATGATGCCTCACTTATCAGCAAGTGAAGGCCAAGCATCAGGTTCTAACAGGATTGTCCTAGCCACTCAAGGTATTGGAGTGGAAATGGTATGGTATCTCAAAGGACTTTGTGATGGGGTTACCACATACATCCAGGGGCCATGACTATATCTGGGTTATCCTTGACCGACTCACCAAGTCGGCTCACTTCCTACCCATCCGGAAGCTGGGACCGGTAAAAGGATTGGGATTCCTCTACATCCAGAAGATAGTGCGACTTCACAGGGTGACTTCAATAACTATCCCAGTTTGTGACACATGATTTACATCCCGACTATAGAGGGAATTACAAGAAGCATTCGGGATGCAGCTGCACTTGCGCATAACTTTTCATCCAAAGATGGATGATTAGATAGAGTTGACCATACAGACCTTGTAGGATATGCTTCATGCTTGTGTCTTGGACTTTGGTAGTTATTGGTTGGACCAAATTCCACTGGTAGAGTTTGTATACAAAAAAATCTATCAATCCACCATTTTCATGATACTGTTTGAAGCCTTGTACCGGTGGCCTTGTAGATCACCACTATGTTGGACAGACCCAGGGGAGTCGACACTCATGGGTCCAAAGTTGGTACGGGCTACCACCAAGAAGGTGAAGATCATCCATTTGTAGATGAGGACTATATAGAGTAGACATAAGTCTTATGCCGATAGAAGATAGAGACCCTTGGAGTTTTAGGAGGGAGATCATGTATTTTTTCAGGTCTCACCCCGATGAGGATTGTGGAGATTTGGCCGGAGTGACAAGCTATCTCCGAGGTTCATCAGACCTTTTCAGATCCTAAATAGAGTTGGTGAGGTGGAATACTACCAAGATATTCCTCCCAAAAATGTATCAGGTGCATGATTTTTTCCATATGTCGCAGCCCAGGAGGTACGTGGATGATCCATCACACGTCATCGACTAGGGAGAGCTGGACATTAAAGATGGGGAGATGTTTGCAGAGTTCCCGGTGGAGATAGAGTATTGATAGAAGTATGTCCTACATGGGCGGTCAATTCCTCTGTTTCATTTTCAATGGCAGTATGAGAATATCCAGGAGAGAACATGGGAGTAGGAGACTCAGATTCATACTCAGTATCCCCATCTGTTTGTTCAGTTTTTATTTTGGATTTTGGGAACATAAAACCCTAAGGTGAGGAGAATGTAATGTCTCAGAAATTCCGTGTATTTTTTTTAATTTATATGGAATTATTCTGAGACCACATCGCTTTGATGGAATGTGATTCCGAGGCCTAGTGAGCCTGAAATGGAATTTTGAACTTTTTTAAGGCCTGTTTAGTAAACATGCGAGTAGGTTTTTCTAACTTTTGAACCAGTGATCAGATCAAAAATTCAAGGGAACTATTGAAATTGGAACATTGGGATTCAACTAGAAATGACTTAACTTTGGCCGACAAGGTCTGATCATAAAAGTTATTTTTTGTACTTTTTGAAAAAAATAATAAAATAATTTAAAAGAATTATTTTATTCATTTTCTCACCATTGAGTGGCGGACAATGATGTTGTGGTGTAGCGACGGGGAAACAACAAGGTGAATTAATGGAACTCATTAATGTATCGTTAACTCATGCAATGTAATGATGAAATAAAGGAAGCGTAACAACAATGTTGTTTCATAAATGAAATAGCATAACGACGCGACGTTGTATCGTAATTGAAACGCTGAAATGTGTTTCCTTTTAATTTTTTGACATGTTTGTGGAATGAAGATTAAACCATGGTGATTATCTAATGAAACTCCAACATTATTCCTCTCCAACGAATAATGACGCATCGGCGGATCATCATCGACTTAGACACTCCTCAAAGAATGAAGCCGGAAGCGATGAGCAACGTCGACATCTTGAAACCTCAAGGATGAAACGCCACAGCTTCGAATGTCAAAGAGGTAGGGGTTGTTTTATTTTGATTTTCTTCCCTGTTATTTTCTAGAAACGAAGAATATGGATCAACCCACAAATAGGTTGACCCACGATTCATACTTTTATGTGGGAGGGTAACTTTATTTGGGGATTTATCTATCTGGGATTCAAACATTACTTGATATGATTGAACAACAATTTCTGAGCCTCCCCCTATTTTAAACCTCTAACGCAGAGGGAACGAGCTGACATGAACAAGGCATGAGCACCTCCTCCATGTGAATTCTTTGTAGAAATACCCTCAAATGGAGAAAAGATAATTTCGGGATCTTCGCTGTGAAGATAACGCTCCCTAGAGACTGTAGGCGTAGGCGGTGCGAAGAACGGACTATCGGAGTGCGTCCGGTGGTCCGCCAAAGGTTATGTCGGTGCGTCGCGGCTGCAGGAGGATGTCGTGTGGAGGGACGCCCACGTCTAGGTGGCTGGATAGCCGTGGTCCATAGACTGTGGTAGGAGGAAAGACCCCGCGTTCACGGGGCCAGTTGGGTCCGGATGCAGCGACCTACTGCTTTTCAGCTGGACGTCGCACCACCAAACACACCGAGCAGCCGAGATTTGGGATGGCAGGCCATGACTAGTGGGCTAGACCCACATCGGCGGGTCAGACTTGTGGTCCAATGGGCCGATCCCACCCACAATGGTCTAAACCCACACTGGTAGGCCAGACCCACCCCCTTCAGGCTGGGATTGACTAAACCAGGTTGCCGGGCAACCCGGCGGGTGGGACCCTCAGCCAAACCAGGCCAGGTCCAGCAAGGCACATTGGGCCTGGCCCACTGGCCTGGCCAGACCGGAACGACCTAGACCCGAACCGGGTTAGGTCAAGTCAATCGGAACTAAACCAAGGTATGTGGGACCCTCGGGCCGAGTTGTTCGAGTCAGTATGACTAGGTCGGACTAGACCCAGACACAACAACCCCTATTTACAAAAACACTAATAACTTGCAAACCGAGCATCTGATTGACAAGACTTTACAGCGTTGGGACCCTCTCAATGAGGCAGATCTTTTGGAATGCCTTGAGGAGGATTTCATGGAAGTTGAGATGCGACTAATGGCTTGAGGAGAGGTTCTCTCATGAATTATATGTACGAAACCCTACAATTGTTTGAGACCTGAGGACTGCTGACTTCGACTCTGTGAGACTCAACTATGGACCAGTGGGAAGCACTTTTGTGTGACTTTTCAGGTCTATAGTGGGAATAACTTTTTTGTGACTTTTGAGGCCCATGGTACATGATGAGAAGGAGTACCTCAGTTTTCGAAGATTAGTGGGAAGAACTTCTGTGTGACTTTGTAGGCCTACAGTGGGAAGGACTTCTGTGTGACTTTGTAGGCCCACGGTACGTGATAAGGAGGAGTACCTCAATTGGCCAAGATTAGTGGGAAGAACTTATGTGTGACTTTGTAGGCCCACCGTACATGATGAGGAGGTGTACCTAAGTAGTCCAAGGTTAGTGGGAAGTACTTCTATGTGACTTAGAAGGCCCACTGTACTCAATAGAGGAGGAGTTATCCAGTAGATGAGGTGTTTGATGATATGAATGATGATTCTTCTATCACTACTGTAAATGTATACATGGTGTGAGCTGTATTTTGATTTGTAATTTTTGGATTTTTGTGGGGTCTTTACTTTTTGTTTTGGGTTCCCTAATGAGTATTGTGTTACTCACCCCTGCACGGGCTTCACCCACACATGTTGAGTCTGGTGCAGACGATCAATGTTTCGACATAGGTGCTCAGGGGGATAGGATAGAGAGACATTATGATGGTGGACTTGGTGGCCTAGGACCAGGAGGGGTCTAGTAGGTTTGGGTGGGTAGGACGTACTACTTCAACTTCTAGTAGCTACACTACTCTCATGATCAGGTGGGGTTTTCTACAGATGACCATCAAAGTTTCTTTTTTGTACATTAATGTTTTCAGTTCTTCTATTGGGTTTTTATTCTGGACCACTTGTATTAATTGTACTTTTACTTAGCTTCATTTTAGTGACACTTGTTTCCTTTTTAGTGTATGGGACTTGGTTGGGAGTGTGTGTGCATGCATGTACTCAGGAAAATGCCTCCCACTTGCAGGTTGATGCCTTCGGCGCTAGTCGCCAGACCTTGGCCTTCAGGAGGCGGGATTAGGGTAGTCACAACATGGGCCCTGGGGGATGGGTCATGACAAAGTGGTATCAAAGGATCGACAACAACATATCTGACAAAGTGTTCCTGACAAAGTGGAAGGGATGTCCCTTCCATCCACTTTGTCATGACCCGTCCCCTAGGGCTCGTGCTTTGACTACCCCAAACCCGCCTCCCGAAGGCCAGGGTCTGATGACTAGCACTGAAGGCGTCAACCTGCAAGTGGGGGGTATTTTCCTAAGTACCTGTACACACACACACGCCCAACCAAGTCCCCCAAACTAAAATGGAAACAAGTATCACTAAAACAAAGCTGAGTACATGTACAACTAATACAAGTGGGCCAGAATACAAACCCAAAAAAGAAACTGAAAATAAAAAAGTAAAAAAATGAAACTTGTAACACCCCAAGCTTCTATGGTACATTTCCCTTTGAATAATACAATAGCTTGTGTTGTACGCAACTTGGATTTGTAACACACCACGACCAATGAAACTAACCGTTACGAATAGTAATACCCACTTTTTCAAAACTTATAAATTTTATTTTTCAAAATGGACTTCATTTTTGAATACATAATATCAAAATTATCTTAGGGTGAATTTTTGGTATTTTTCTGAAAACTTTCAATTTTTGATGAATAGTGAAAAACCCTGCGTTATTGTTTAAAACTGATTTTTTATTTAAATAATTAGTTATTTTATTTAAATTTATATTAGGTAAAAATAGATACATAATACCTATTTATGTTCAATGTAATTAATTAAATTCATTTTATAATAATATTAGATATATAAAATTTTATTGAACTTTTTACCGTCTTTTACCCACCTTCTAGGCACATTTGAAAATTTGCATAAAATGTAATTTTACCGCTTCTGTGAATTGAATTTCAAAAATCTAAGAGACACGATTGACATCAGTAAGTAAAATGTGGTTCAATAAGATGAAAATAGTTTTTTGGTGAACAGTAACTTTTGACTTTTATTTACCACGGTTAAAAGTAAACAGGGTAATTAAAGGTAAAAATGATATTATAATTATCCTAACACATGTCCTAATTCTATTGGATAATTTTATTTTGACCAAAATTAACCTTAGGGATAAAATATGATCCTTTTGGTCCGCTTTGATTAGATTAGGACATTTATTATTATTTTATTTAAAGAAGAGTTAAAAGTATTAAATTCAAATTTTAATAACTAAACTATTTTTAATATAGGTTTATACATTAGATAAATTTGACTATAAATATTAATTATAAAGATAAAAATATTTCCTACATAATTTTATTTAATTTATAATTTTTAGACGTTAAATAATTAAATTTATTTATGACACAATGATGATGCTTTAATTACCTTATTAATGAAAGATTAAAATAATTGATATTATAAATATAAAAATAAATGTAAATTGATACTTTTGATAAATTTCATGAATTTTTTAGATTAATATGACATGTTAGGGTTGATTTAATTAATTTTATTTGAAGTAATCACACTATAATGTATTTCCCAAAAACAAAATACCAAATAGTATCAAAATTGACATAAATGAGTTTTTAAAAAAAATACTATATTATTAAATGATATAATATTCCTAAAAATCTAAGGTTCGGCCAAAGGACTTATATAATAATAGATATGTCATTAATGAACCACTTGGGGTTCTATTGTAATTTTATAATAAGTTTATTAACCATTTATTATAATAATACAAGAATACATGGTAAAAGTTAAACTATTTAACTAAGAGTTAAATCTAAAAGATAAGGTTAATATGGTGACCTAAACCTATCTAAAACCTATTGGTTGATAGGTTTTCGACCCATCCACACCTTAGACTCAAAATAAATCATTTTCAGCCATTATACATAGAATATGATTGTATAATAAAATAATATTTCAAGCTTTTCCTAAAGTGACCCTCACCTCTCTTATAAAAGGGTACTTCCCCTTCTCTCAAAATCACACCTCCAAATACATTTGGCTTGATCAACCCCTTCCCAAATATCCTCCCAACTACCCTCACTTCGACCTAAAGGCCTTACTTTGATCAGAAATCCAACCTAAGGATCCTTTTTGATCAACTCAAAAGGAAACACCTAAAGAAGAGGAGGTTAACATACCCTCGATCAAGGAAAAGTACAAGGTAAGGGTTAATTCTACAATCTCTTCATTATTCTAGGTTGTTTATATGTGAGTATCTACTAAGACCTCTTTATCATCTACATCTGTGTTTCTTAAAAATATATTTCAAAACATTTTTACTATTTAATAGACTATGGGTTAAAGTCATTTATACCCTTTTTCGACTTTTTATAAAATGTTCATAAAGGAATATTTCTGTCATTTTCCAAACAAGGTCCTTTATGACCTTTTCGAAAAAATTAAGGAATGAATGTTTTTTTGAATTATATGATGGGTGAGACTATTTTTTGTTGTTATAACAACTTTTAATCTTCCCTTACAAGCTTATAAGAATATTTTCAAAATAAATGTTTTCTTTTAAAATTACATGACTTTTGAATGATTTCAAAATAAAAAGAGATATTTCTCTCAGATAGTTTTTTATTTAATCTATGTCAACATCCTTTGTTTGATTTTATGCTTGTTTGAAGTTGATTTATTATGATACAATCTTACTTATTTTATTGAAGGTTTTGTGATATGTTTGACTATGGATGAGATATTTTTATATCATTCATAGTTTATGGTTAAAGTATTGACATTTCATATGCTAGTTTTAATACAAATGTTTATGTTATGTTTCAACCTTTTCTTATGAGGAACGCATTGGGCTTAGTTAGTGATGGGTGGAGCTCTCTATATCTCCTCGATGCATCGGTAGGTCTCATGAGAAAAACTAGTGTCTTAGCACAAGGCCTTGAAAAAATCTTATTTGTAGTCTTGGCATGAGGCCTTGAATATGTGGTTATAAAGTCTGACATTATGTATTCCATCATTATGAAATTGGATATTAATATTACATGTTATTATTCAACTAGTAGAATATCTATGTGATTAAGTAAATGGAATTATTTGATTTATCTTTTCCATATTATGCAGAAGTTTAAGTTTAAAAAGACTTTTGTTTTAGTCTTATACATTGCCTTAAATGTTTATGCTTATTTATGAAAGTTTCCACTATATTGTTATCCTTACTGAGCATCTGAGCTCACCCTTTCTATGTTTTATTTTTCCCAGGATGTGAAGAATTATTTTATGTTTGAACCGCAGGGATAGGCTAAGGGATATGAATGTGTTCAAAGGAGACAATGTTATTGTTGTTTTTAATTTTATAATGTAATGTAAAACTTATGTTTGTATCTAGTAATTCTAAGGCTACTAAACTGATCAGTATTTCAGAACATGATTCCTTGTATCATGCCAATGTTATGTAATAATGCACCGAATCTGGGTAACTAGTGTTGGGGGGTTACAGTTGGTATTAGAGGAAGTTTAGTACAAACCTTGGAAGCTATATTTAAAAAAACTATAATTAGGGAACATTACCCCAAGATAGAATTTGAGGATTAATATAGAATAACTTCATAGAATTTTGGTAATGTAGATATTTTTGGAATTTTATAAGAAATACATCCCTGTATGGATACGAGTAGGTAGAGGCAGCTCTGGCACAGATGTACCTAGGAGTGAAAACTCCGACAAGGAGTTTCGGGTTTGACCTGGGGTGTTCTGGTACACAACAACGGGCCTTACTGCACTCTTGGTTAAGACACTCCTGAGGGATATGATTAGGATAATTCATATTTTCTTTACAAACCATTATGAAGTATTTATTAGTATATACCTCCCCAAAGAAAACATTTTTATTATTATGGATTATATCCATAAACTGTCAATTTATGTTAAGTATTTTACATGTTTGGAATTATGTATTGCGATTCATAAACTAATCTAGTGTATTCCATTGTTTAGAAATGAAACCTAGTGGAAGGAATGGAAACTGTATCAACACACATAATCCATGTAGGTATTTCCCTCCTACTCAAGATAATTATAGTGGATCTGGTGATGCAACTAGTGCTGATAAGCTTATCATCATACTAGGACAACTCACTCAGGTTATGAATAATAACCTTACCTGTGTGGAGCACCCTGATGTATAACGCGAAAGATCAATGTTAGACCGATTTATGAGGAAAAAACCACCAATGTTCAATGGGACTACAAATCCATTTGTAGACGAGTAATGGATAAGTTCCTTAGAGAAAATATTTCATGTTTTGGGGAGTAGTAAAAGGGAAAAAGTTGTCATTGCTGTTTATCACCTCACGGGAGATGCTGATCAATGGTGGTCATTAATTAAAAACACAAAGGAATATGAAGAAGTATAAAATATGAAATGGAGGGAGTTTAAAGAGATTTTATTATAAAAATACTTTCCTTGTGACCATCGAACAGATATGGAAAGACAATTTCTGAGTTTGAGGAAAAAGGAGGATGAGAATGTCGCAAAGTATGAGGCTAACTTTACAAGGTTAGAAAGGCATGAAAAAGATTATATATGTAACCCAAGGAGTAAAATTGATCAATTATTTGATGAGTTGAAACCATTTATCTATTGAGCATTAGTCTCACAATCCTTCTCATCATAACGAAGATATTGTCTCATGTTCTATAGAGACAGAAAATGAATTCTCTAATTCTTACGACTTTAAAGCAAAGAAAGAGAAGAAGAGATCTTTTGAACACTCTATAAATGGAAATAATGGGAAGAGGGGAAAAGTTGAATTTCCATCTTGTAGTAAATGTGGGAAGAAACACCCCAGTACTTGCCTGAAGAGAATGAGAGTCTATTACAAGTGTGGTGAAAAAGGCCACCAAGCTCTTGATTATAAGGGAAAGAAATAGGCTATCAATTTTGAATGCTAAAATCATAGAAAAATGGGTCATTATTCAAATGAATGTCCTAAGTGCCAAGGAAGATTACCTCAGAAAAGGCCAAGGGAGTAAGGCCAAGCTTATGCGATCACTACTGCTGATTTTGAAGCTCCGAAAGACATGGTGGTAGGTAATTTAATGGTTTCCTCAAGTTTATACAATTCTTTATTTGATTATAGATCATCACATTATTTCATATCTTCCAAATTTTCTAAGAAAATTATATATTTCCAATTTTATTTAACATGGGAGTTGTCAGTCAAAACTCCTAAGGGAAGTATCATTGCAACAAAGTTTTATGAATTAGTTACCATTAGGGCATATAAATATTCTTTATCTGCTGATCTCATTGTCATACCCGTGATTTAATTTGATATAATCTTTATAATGGATTGACTTTCAAACCATGATGCGAAAATTTATTGTAAGAAGAAGGAGGTTACAATTTCGATGGTGATTAGGAGTACATTATCTTTAGAGTAGAAACATCTCCATCTGATTCTTATCTAGATCTACCCTAATAGCTCTACTAAATTCAATTATTAGGGAGGAATAGAATGAAATAACTATGGGTGAGGAAAATAATGTTCGAATAAAGGATGTACCTATTGTCCAAGAATATGTTGATGTGTTTCCAGAGGATTTACCTGGACATCCTCCAGAATGAGAAATTGAGTTTTCTATTGATTTAATTCCTAGTTCAAGGCCCATATCAAAGAACCCTTATAGAATGGACACTATATAATTAGTATAACTAAATAAACAAATAGATGAATTGTGTAATAAGGGATTTATTCTCCCTAGTGTTTCTTCTTGGGGAGCCCCTATTCTTTTTGTTAAGAAGAAAGATAGATCTATGAGGTTGTACATTGACTACAAGGAGATCAATGATATAAAAATAAAGAACAAGTATCCCCTACCTTGAATTGATGATTTATTCGAACAAATTCATAGATCTCAATATTTTTAAAATATTGGAATTCGATCTGGATATCATCAGTTGTGTGTAAAGAAGGAAGACATTCTGAAAACAGCATTTCAAACCAGGTACAGGCATTACGAGTTTACAGTAATGCCTTTTGGAATGTCTAATGCACCCTATGATTTCATGGATCTAATGAATAGAGTTTTCATAGAATATATTGATTAATTTTTAGTATCATTTATTGATTATATCTTAGTATACTCAAAAATCTATGAAGATCATGAAAATCACTTGTGCATTATTCTGAAAACCCTTAGAAGAAATGAATTATATGGGAAGTTTAGCAAGTGTGAATTCTAGCTTCAGGAAATTTCTTTTGTTGGCCACATTGTCTCTATGGATGGAATCTTTGTCAATCCTTCAAAGACCAAGGTAATCCAAGAATGGCCAAAACTAATGAGTATAACTGAGGTACGCAGTTTTATTGGTTTAACAGGTTATTATCGGCGTTTTATCCAGAATTTTTCCCGATTGGAAAACCCATTAACCAAGATCACATGTAAAGGGGTTAATTTTTTTTTGGAAAAAAGAGTGTGAATAATGTTTTGAAGAAATGAAGTGAATATTAGTCAATGATCCTATCTTGACTCTACCATTTGGGAATGACGGGTTTGTTATTTATAGTGATGCATCAAAGAAAGGACTTGGTTGTGTCCTTATGCCGAATGATAGAGTTATTGCCTATGCATCATGACAAATAAAAATTAATAAAAAAACTATCCCACCCATGATCTTGAGTTAGCAGCTATAATCATTTCTTTGCAGATATGGAGAATCTATCTCTATGGTGAAAAATGTGAGATATAGACCGATCATAAGAGTTTGAAGTATATTTTCTCACAGAAAGAACTCAACATGATGCAAATATGATGGCTTGAACTACTCAAGGATTATGATTGCACTATACACTACCACCCAGAAAAGAAAAATAATGTGGCAGATGCTTTGAGAAGAAAGGATCATGTAGTTTTGAACAAGATGAGAGTTGAAAGGGATCATATGTTCATGGATCTAGTAAAGATGGATATGGGAATAATCATGGAAGGTGAAACATCAATACTTTTTTCAAATGGTTGCCAAACCATCTTTACTATAAAGGATAAAGAGTTCTCAAACTGATGATGAGGAGTTTCAAAAGAAGATTAAAGCTGTGAATGATGGGAGATTGAGTGACTTTTTATATGAAGATTTAATTTTGAAATTTGGGAAGAGACTTTGTGTTCTTGACATACCTGATCTAAAAAAGAGAATTGTTGGATGATGCTTATAGTTCCAATTTCTCTATACACCTTGGTAGCACTATGATGTATAGATATTTGAAGGAACATTTTTGGTGGGACAACATAAAGAGAGAGATTGATGATTATGCATCAAGATGTATGTTTTTTCAACAAGTGAAAGCTGGAAGACAACATCCTAGAGGAGTCATGAAACCTATTCCCATACCTAAGTGGAAATGTGATGATATTACGATGGAATTTGTCATGGGACTACCAAATACTCCTGAAAAGAATGATGCAATATGGGCCATTGTTGATCGTCTTACCAAGTCAGTACATTTTCTTGCTATAAGAGAAGATTTACCACTTGAACATCTTGAAAAACTATGTATTAATGAAGTTGTAAGACTTCATGGATTATCCCTATCGATTGTTTCTGATCATGATCCCTATTTTATATTTAGATTCTAGAAAATTATTCAGAAGGCCTTGGATACTGAATTTCATTTGAGCACTACCTACCACCCTCAAACTGATGGACAATCAGAACGAACCATTCAAACCTTAGAAGACATGTTGAGATCTTTCTCACTTGACTTTCAAGGTATATGGGATCAATATTTACCTCTGTTAGAATTTTTCTATAACAATAGCTTCCATTCAAGTATTCAGATGGCACCATATGAAGCGTTATACGGAAAGAGATATCGTACACCAACTTGTTGGGATGATGTTGGTGAAAGAAAACTTGTAGGCCTAGAACTTGTTGAGGAAACAATGGAAAAGGTGAAGATTATCCAAACCCACATCAAAGCAACTAAAAGTAGGAAAAAGAGCTATGCTGATAATCGAAGGAAGGATTTGTAATTTCAAGTAGGTGATCATGTTTTCTTGAAAGTATCTCCATGGAAGGGTGTTATACGTTTTGGTAAGAAGGGTAAATTAAGTCCTAGGTACATCGAACCTTTCGAAATTATTGAAAAAATTGAATATGTATCTTATCTTTTGGAAATGCCACCAAGTCTCTCCAAAGTTCATGATGTGTTCTATGTATCACTATTGAGAAAATACATGCCTGACGCAACACATGTACTCACCTATGAAGAAATAGAATTAGAACCCGATCTGTCTTATTGTGAAGAACCTGTCAAGATTCTTGATACTAAAGAACAAGTGTGGAGAAACCAGACGACTCGTCTGGTAAAAGTTCAATGAAGAAACCATAAGATGGAAGAGGAAACATGGAAACCCGAGGAACTTATGATGAAGAACCATCCGAATATTTTTATGTAGTAATATTATAGAAATTTCGAGGATGAAATTATTTGAAGTAGGGGAGAATGTAACACCCCATTCTACTACAATACGTTTCCCTTTGAATAATACAATAGCTTGCGTTGTACACAACTTGGAGTTTTAACACATCACGACCAATCAAACTAGCCGTTATGAATAGTAATACACATTTTTTGAAATTTTATAAATTTTATTTTTCAAAATGAACTTCATTTTTTGAATTCGTAATATCGAAATTAGCTTAGAGTGAATTTTTGGTATTTTTCTGAAAACTTTCAATTTTTGATGAATAGTGAAAAACATTGCGTTATTGTTTAAAACCAACTTTTTATTTAAATAATTAGTTATTTTATTTAAATTTATATTAGGTAAAAATATATACATAATACCTATTTATGTTCAATTTAATTCATTGGAGTCATTTTATAATAGTATTAGATATATAAAATTTTATTGAAATTTTTACCATCTTTTACCCACCTTCTAGGCGCATTTGAAAATTTGCATAAAACTTAATTTTACCGCTTCTGTGAATTGAATTTCAAAAATCCAAGAGACACGATTGATATTAGTAAGTAAAATGTGGTTCAATAAGATAAACTAATTTTTGGTGAATAGTAATTTTTTACTTTTTATTTACCACAGTTAAAAGTAAATAAGGAAATTAAAGGTAAAAATGATATTATAATTACCCTAACACATGTCCTAATTCTATTGGATAAGTTTTTTTCGACCAAAATAAACCTTAGGGATAAAATATGATCCTTTTGGTCCACTTGGATTAGATTAGGGCATTTATTATTATTTTATTTAAAGAAGGGTTAAAAGTGTTAAATTCAAAGTTTAATAACTAAACAATTTTTAATATAGGGTTATACATAAGATAAATTCAACTATAAATATTCATTATAAATATAAAAATAGTTCCTGCATAATTTTATTTTATTTATAATTTTTATACATTAAATAATTAAATTTATTTATGACATAATGATGATGAAATAATTACCTTATTAATGAAAGATTAAAATAATTGATGTTATAAATATAAAAATAAATGTAAATTGATACTTTTGATGAATTCCAAGAATTTTCTAGATTAATATGACATGTTAGGGTTGATTCAATGAATTTTTTTCAAAGTAATCAAGCTGTAATGACATTCACAAAAACAAAATACCAAAAAGTGTCAAAATTGACATAAATGAGTTTTTAAAACAAATACTATATTATTAATGGATATAATAGTTTAAAAAATCTAAGGTTCAGACAAAGGACTTATATAATAATATATATTTCATTAATGAATCACTTGGGGTTCTATTGGAATTTTATAGTAAGTTTATTAACCATTTATTATAATAATACAAGAATACATGGTAAAAGTTAAACTATTTAACTAAGAGTTAAATATAAACGATAAGGTTAATATGGTGACCTAAACCTGTCTAAAACCTATTATCTAACTGGTTTTTGATCCATCCCCACCTTATCCTATAAATAAATTATTTTGGAGCCATTATAAACCGAATATGATTGTATAATAAAATAATATTTCAAGCCTTTCCTAAAGTGACCATCACCTCTCTTATAAAAGGATACTTCCCCTTATCTCAAAATCACACCACCAAATCCATTTGGATCAGCCAAACCCTACCCAATTATCCTTCCAACTACCCTCACTTTGACCTAGAGGCCTTAATTTGATTAAAAATCCAACCTAAGGATCCCTTTTGATCAACTCAAAAGGAAACACTCGAAGAGAAGGTTAACATACCCTCGATCAAGGAAAAGTACAAAGTAAGGGTTAATTCTACAATCTCTTCATTATCCGAGGTTGTTTATACATGAGTATCTACTAGGAACTCTTTATCATCCAAATCTATGTTTCTTAAAAATGCATTTCAAAACATTTTTACTATTTAATAGACTATGGTTTAAATTCATTTATACCCTTGTTTGAATTTTTATAAAATTTTCATAAAGGAATCTTCCCGTCATTTTCCAAACAAGTTCCTTTATAACCTTTTCAACAAAATTAAGGAAAGAATGTTTTTTTGACTTATACGATGGGTTCAGATATTTTTCGCCGTTATAACACATTCGAAGATTTCATTACAAGCTTATAAGAATATTTTAAAAATAAATGTTTTCATTTAAAATTACATGACTTTTAAATGATTTCAAAATAAAAAGATATATTTATCTCAAATAGTTTTGATTTCATCTATGTCAACATCCTTTGTTGGATTTTATGCTTGTTTTAAGTTGATTTATTATGATACAATCTTCTATATTGTATTAAAGGTTTTGTGATATGTTTTACTGTGGATGAGATATTTTTATACCATTCATGGTTTATATTTAAAGTATTGACATTTAGTATGATAGTTTTAATACAAATGTTTATGTTATATTTCAACCTTTTCTTATGAGGAATGCATTGGACATAGTAAGTGATGGGTGGAACCCACTATTGCTCCTTGATGTGTCGGTAGGTTTCATGAGACAAACTAGTGTCTTGACATAAGGCCTTGACAAAATATTATTTGTAGTCTTAGCACGAGGCCTTGACTATGTGGTTATAACGTCTAGCATTATGCATTATATCATTATGAAATTGTCTATTGATATTACATGTGATTATTCGACTAGTAGAATATCCATGTGATTATGTAAATGAAATTATTTGATTTATCTTTTCCATATTATGCAAAATTTTAAGTTTAAAAAGGCTTTTGTTTTAGTCTTATACATTGCCTTAAATTTTTATGCTTATTTATGAAAGTTTATACTATATTATTATCCTTACTGAGCATCTGATCTCACCCCCTTCTATGTTTTATTTTTACCAATATATGAAGAAGTATTTTATGGTTGAACTGCAGGGATAATCTAAGGGATATGAATGTGTTCAAAGGAGACAATTTTGTTGTTGTTTTTCATTTTATAATGTAATATAAAACTTATGTTTGTATTTATTAATTACAATGCTACTAAACTGATCGGTCTTTTGGGACATTATTCCTTGTATCATGACAATGTTATGTAATAATTCACTGACTCTGGGTAACTAGGGTCAGGGCGTTACAAAACTTTGATGGCCGTCTGCAGAAAACCCCACCTGATCGTAAGAGTAGTTTAGCTACTAGAAGCCGATGTAGAATTCCCCATCCATCCGATCCTACTGGGCCCTACTTGGTCCTAGGACACCAAGTCCACCGTGGTAGAGTCCGTTAGTTCCGTCTCTCTGAGCACCTTTGGGTCCTGGTCTACCAAAGTCTCTGTCGAAATGTCGATCATCTGCACCAGGCACAACATGTGTGGGCGAAGCCCGTGTAGGGGTGAGTAACAAATTACTTAGTAGGGACCACAAAAAAAAAGGAAATACCACACAATAATCCTCAAATTAAAGAATGGTGCACAAGACAACTCACACCAGGTAGATACTGAGGGTAGTGATAGAAGAATCACCAGTCACATCATCGAACACCTTAGCTGCTAGATAAATCCTCTTCTATAGAGTATAGTGGGCCTACCAAGTCACATATAAGTGCTTTTCACTAACCTTGGACTGCTTAGGTACACCTCCTCATCGCATACCGTGGGCTTGAAAAGTCACATAGAAATGCTTCACACTAATCTTTTGCAAATGAGGTACTCCTCCTCATCACGTATCGTGGGCCTAAAAAGTCACACATAAGTTCTTCCCACCATGGGCCTACAAATTCACACAGAATTTCTTCACACTAGGCCATATTTGAGTCATATAGAGTTGAAAGTTAGCAAACCTCAGGTCTCATCCAACCACATGGTTCCATACATAGTGCTCCTGGTTGAACCACTCCTCAAGCCATTCATCACATCTCTAATTCCAATAAATTCACTATATATCATTCCAAAATATCCTCCTCATCAAGAGGGACCCAACGCCACAAACAGCTCGTCATTCAGACGTGTAGTTTGCAAGATACATGCATTTTAGTAAATAGGGGTCGGTTGTGTCTAGGCCTGGTCCGACCCAGTCAGACCAACCCGACCAACATGGATTGGGGGTCCCATGTATGTAAATTTAATTCGACTAAATCGACCTGACTTGGTTTGGGTCTGGGTTAGTCCGGTCCGGCCTGGCCAATGGTCCCAGCCCAATGGGCCTTGCTGGACCCGACTCAGTTTGACTGAGGGTCCAGCTCGCTGGGTCACCCAGCGACCTAGTCTAGTTCGGCCCGGCCTACCAGCGTGGTTCTGGACCACTGGGTGTGGGTCCGGCCCATTGGACTGTGTAACCGGACCACTGATCCGTGGGATCGGCCCACTGGGCCGCGAGATTGGCCCGTTGGGTCGCGAGTCTGGCCTGCTGGCTAGGTGCGTGACCCACCAGCTCGAAGCTTGGCCCGCATGGTGCGGGCCGATGGTGTGCCACCTGGTTGGGATGCGGCCACCTGCTGTGTCTAGTCCCTACTATCCCCACATATGCGTGGGGACCCTCTTTCTATGGTCGAGCGATCGCAGTTATTGAAGCACCCGGATGGCCCGGACGTGGGTCATCCCTCCACGCGGCGCCCGCCTGGTGCCGCATCACCCCGCGGCTGTCGCGGCCAGTAGGCTGTGGCCTCCTACCACTGTAGTACGCTGATGTGTGTGACACCGTCCTACAACACGATTGGCATGGGCCGACCGCCTCCTCTTCCGCAACGCTGGTTTTCGCCACTACCTCCACACAGCCGGCATAGACCGGCCGCCGCTGCCAGTCGCTGGCGCCGCCACACCAGTGGTGCTGTGCCGACGATACCTTTCATGGGCCACCAGAGTTTCTTTAGTGGTCCATTTTTTCATTATGTCTATGCCTACAGTCTCCGTGGAACATTCTCTTTACCTAAAATGTCTCAAAACCATATTTTCATCGATTCTGATGTTTGTCCGTAAAGAACACACGCGATGAAGGGGCTCATGCCTTCTTCATGTCAGCCTGTACCCCCCGCATTAGAAGTTTATAAACATGGAGAGACTCAGGAATTTTGGATCAATAAAACTAGAGATAAATTAATACTGAATAAAGAATCCCCCAAATAAAGTTACCCTCCCGCATAAATGCATGATTCGTGGATCAACCTGTTCATGGGTTGATCTGTATTCATCGTTTCTATAAAATAATGGGTAAGAAATTAAAAATAAAACAACCCCTACCTCGTTGATTCTCGATGCCACTGTGTTTCATCCTTGAGGTTTCAAGACGTTGATGTCGTTCGTCGCTTCTGGCTCCGTTCTTCGAGGAACATCGAAGACGATGAAGTATCGCTAGCGTTCATTATTATTCGTTGGGGAGGAAGTTTGTTGGAGGTTCGTCAGAGAATCCTACAAGGTTTAACCCTTATTTCACCAACGTGTCAACCAATTAAAAGGAAAACATGTCATGACATTTCAATTACGCTGCGACATCACATCATTACTCTATTTCATTTATAAAACAACGTCGCTATTATGCTTTCTTTATTGCATCGTTATGCAGCGTGATAATGGGTCATTAATGAGTTTCATTAATGTGAATCGTTGTCGCCTTTTCGCTGTAGCGCAGAGTCACCATCCACCACTCAACGGTGAGAAAATAAATAAAATAATTATTTAAAATTATTTTATTATTTTTCTTGAAAAGTCCAAAAAATTTAATTTTCCACTCAACCCTTGCTGGCCGAAGTTAAGTCCTTTATAGGAGAATCTCAGTGTTCCAAGTTCAATGGTGCCCTCAGATTTTTATCCGAGCACCGGTTCAAAAGTTAGAAAATCCCACTTGCACCTTTACTAAAAGTACAATAAAAAAAGTTCAAAATTCCATTTTGGGCTCTCCAGGCCTCAGAATCACATGCTGTCAGAGCGTGTGGTCTCAGAATAACTCTATATAATTAAAAAAAATTACACTTAATTTCTGTGACATTACATTCTCCCCACCTTAGAGATTTATGTCCTCAAAAGACAAAACAAAACTAATCAAACAGATGTTGGTACTGAGCGTGAATCTGAGGCTCCTGCTCCCATGTGCTCTCCTAGAGATTCTCATGGTACCACCAAACGCTCACAAGAGGAATCAACCACCCATATAGGACCCACTCTTGTCGATTCTCTATCCCCACCAGGAACTCCGCAAACGTCTCCTCATCGTCAATGTCCAGCTCGCCTCAGTCGATGATGTGTGATGGATCATGCACGTACCTCCTCAGCTGTGACATGTGGAAAACATCATGCACTCAGTGCATCTGTGGGAGAAGATCTAGGTGGTATGACACCTCACCAAATCTTCTCTAGATCTAAAAAGGTTTGATGAACTTTAGAGATAGCTTTCCACCCCAGCAAAATCTCCATAATCCTCATTGGGGTGAGACTCAAAGGAATACATGATTGCTCTCCTAAAACTCCAAGGGTCTCTATCTTCTATCAGCATAAGAATTATGCCTACTCTGTGTAGTCCTCTTCTGCTCCTGGATGATCTGCAACTTCTCGGTGGTAGACCGTACCAACTCTAAACCCATGAGTGTTGACTACCTTGGGTCTGTCCAGCATAGGGGTGATCTATAAGGCCACCTGTACAAGGCCTCAAAGGGTGAAATTCCAATGATGGAGTGATAGTTGTTGTTGCATAAAAACTCCATTAGTGGTAGTTGATCCTCCCAACTGCAACCAAAATCCTGGATGCAAGCACATAGCATGTCCTCCAAGGTCTGTATGGTCCGATTTTTCTGACCATCCATCTGGGGATGAAAAGCTGTTCTCAAGCGCAACTGCATCCCGAATGCCTCCTTTAATCCCTTCCACAACCGGGATGTAAAGCATGCATCGCGGTCTCAAACAACCATCGATGACACTCCATGGAGCCGCACTATCTTATGGATGTAGAGGAATCCCAAGACCTCTATCAGTCCCTACTCCCGGATGTGTAGGAAGTGAGCCGACTTGGTAAGTCAGTCAATGATCCCATAGATAGAGTCATGGCCCCTAGATATACATGGTAACCCCATCGCAAATTCCATAGAGATACCGTCTCATTTCCACTCTGGTATCTCGAGTGGATAGGCCAAGCTTGCTGGAACCTGATTCTCGGCCTTCACTTGCTGACAAGTGAGGCATAGTGAAACAAAATTGGCCATTGATTTCTTCATCCATGGCCACCAGTACTGAAATCGGAGGTCCTGATACATCTTCAACACTCTAGGATGTACTACCAAATGGGGAGCATGGAACTCCCTCAACACCTCCTCCCGCAACGTCACTGGTACTACAGTGCGATGTGTCTGCGGAGATGAGACCAGGTTTTGCTTCACCGACGAGAAGGAAACCCTTGCAGCACATGATGAAATTTTTTGGAGGAGGGTGCATCCGATAACTCACCAGTTTCATATCCTCACCCTCAGTGTAGTGGATGAGATGAGTCCAAAATTTCCTATAGCGGGGGATGAGTACGAGTACTTTTTTCCTAAGGATGTTCTAGGACTACCTCCTCGTAGAGAGGTAGAGTTTTTCATTGACCTGTACCCTGGGAAGACATTGATATCCACACTGGCATATCGGATGGCTCCCAAAGAGCTTCACGAGCTAAGGGTAAAACTATAGGACTTGCATGAGAAGGGCTTCGTAAGGCCCAACGTTTCACCATGGGCAACCCTAGTGCTTTTGCCAAGAAGGAAGACATGATTTTGAGATTGTGCGTGGAATTCTGATGCCTCAAATAGGTGACCATGAATAATAAGTATTAATTGCTGAGGATCGATGACCTCTTTGACTAGTTGAAGGGAGCGAGGTGGTTCCCAAAGATAAACCTCAGATCGGGCTATCACCAACTTCGGGTACGTGGTGAGGATGTACCGAAGACAGCCTTCAGGTGCCGATACGACCACTATGAGTTCCTGGTGATGCCTTTCTGTGTGACCAACATCCGAGTAGTGTTCATGGGACTCATGAACAAGATCTTTTAGCCTTACCTTGACTATTAAATAAACTATTAAACATTTTTACTATTATAAATTTGATAATTTTTTTATTTAAAATTATGAAAATAAGATTCATTTTTTTATTAAAAGTTATATAATTCATATTTATATATTACTTTTAAAAACATATATATAAACTTATTTTAATATACATATTATTTAAAAATATATAAACAAACAAACAAATAAATATATATATTTATAATTATAATTATAAATAATTATATTTATAAATATTTGTATATAATTATAAATATATTTATATAATTATATATATTTATTAATATATAAGTATATATAATTATAAATATAATAAATATATATTATTTAAATATATTTATTATAGTTTAATAATTATTTAAATAAATAAATAAACAAATAAATAAATATTTATAATTCTAATTATAAATAAACATATTTAAAAAAATTTGTATATAAATATAAATATATTTATATAATTATACATATTTATTAATATATAAATATACATAATTATAAATATAATAAAAATATTTATTATTCAAATATATTTATTACAATTTTATAATTATTTAAATATATAGAAATTTATTTAAATATATTTATTATTTAAATATATTTGTTATAATTTTAGAATTATTTATATATATATATAATTTTATAATTTTTTTAAAACTTTATATATATATATATATTTAAGTTATTAACAAATATATATTAATATATCATGTTTATATTCATTATAAACATTCATTTTTTAATTAATGTACATAAATAAAAATTATTTTTTGAATATAAATATGATAATTATATATATATTAATAATTTTTTTTATTAAAAGGTTTTATCAGTGATAATAATAGATTTGATAAAGGGTAAACCTTTATCAGTGTTTTTTTAGCGGTGATAAACGTTACCTTTATCGGTAATTTTAGCTAACGCTGGTAAAAATATCTCTTTTATGAGCACTTTCTATATAGCACTGATAAAAGGAGGCATTGCATATATGTCGATTTGTGGTAGTGTTCAAACACTAACACATGGTTTGATAAAGATCACATAAGTGGAAAACATAGGCATCCCACCTCTATTGTGTATCCACTGATTGAATGAATCACATGTCGTACATGCAGGATTTTCTTTACTCCCATGATGTGCTAGTATCTTCACATTAAAATGAAGAAGGATGAAGAGAGCTACGATTTTAGGTAGGTTCATCCAAGTATAAGAATAATAACACACTCATTCCACCCCCACCACAATCGCATCACAATAGTTTATAAATCCATAAGGGAAAATTCACGAGCTATATCATTTACTCATGTATTCATAATGCATGAGTGAATTCTTTGGCCAATAAATGCATTTATCATATGAATGATATACTTACCCACCACTTCATCTTATGAAATGGCTCCATGAATTATGGAATAGGTTTGACAAATAAATTATAACAATTTATCATTTTCCACAATCACATATTTCATAAAATAATATACCCTTATGTACATGAAATTCATAATTCACACACACACACACACACACACACACATATATATTATATATGGATTTAGGGAATAACTCCATTCATATCTCACCTACAATGAAGCCTAATAGAATTTGTGTCATTTCACCTTATATTGTATCATATACAATAACTCATGAAATCATATCCAAAACTCTTTTTGAATATATATCCAAACACTTTTGGAAAGATATCATTAAATTCACCTTGCATCACATCATATGAAATAACTCATGAATAACAATCCAAATCACTTTTGGATTAACTCAAAAACACTTTTAAAGTATCTCTACGAGTTAAAACTTAATCCCCATCCAGTCAACCACAAAGTGTGGCCCCACAAACCATTACAACATTGAAAAAAATATGAATCTCTCGATACATATATGCAATCAGAGAGAATCCTTTAGAAAAACATCAATGTTACTGTCACATACATAGCGTATTTTAAATTTATTTTTATTTTAATTTCCATTAATGCTTTGTTTTGGGGGGTTTCTAATGTTTTTATGGAGAATAGGTGAGTTTTCATGAATTGGGCCAAACCGTGAGCCCAATTCCAGATTTAAAAATAAATTTTGTTTCTTTTATAACTTATTCATTTTTTAATATTTTTCACTCATTCCAACTCCTAAATTTCCTACCCTGATATATTAACACTACAATTAAAATTTGGAGCCTTTGGAAATCCATAACCAAGGTGTATATGAGTTTTTATTTAAAGGATTGGGCCTGCCCGAAAGCCTAATTCCAGTTTTAAAAATAAATTTTGATTAATTAATAACTTATTAATTTTTAAGGATTCTTCGGTAATTCCAAGCCCCAAACACGCCCTTGAACCCAGAAGCGCGTCCAATATCCTCCCACCCTCTTTTCAGCTCATTTGCATCGCGGTTTAGGTCAAAACCTCTGAAGAACTCAAATTTCGGGCAGATTTATAAAGGTAATTTGTTTCCTTCATAACTCCTTCGATTATTAATCTTTTTCCCCCATTAAAATTCCTAAATGATCTACCTATTATTGTTCTAACCTCCCTTGAAGGTTTGAGTATTTTTGAAATCAGATACTGGTATTTTGGGGGGCGATTTCTACAAGATATTTTAAGTATGTTGTTCTCCTCCTTTCTTCTTTCAATTTGTTTAGGGTTACATCCAATTTACTTAGGGTTTCTTCCATTATCATTGAGGTTTCTTATTTCCAGGAAGTAGGGTTTAAAAATTAAGGTTTTATCTTGTGTTTTATGGTCTGAAATTCTGGTTTTAGTCTGATTTACCTTCCTTGAGGTGCGGTGGTGGTGCGTTTGAGTTTTTGCACAAAGGATTCAAGGGTTTCCTTGGTTTTGGTAGGTGATTCCATTGTGTATGGAATCTTTGTGAATTGTCTACTGTTTTTATGGTATTTTTCATGATTATTCAATTTTATTATTTCTGAAAAATATAGTTTTAGTGGTGTTTGTGTTTAAAATGAATCCTAAAGGCCAATTTCATGTGAAATTGGGGGTTTTTCATAGAAATGTTTTATTAGTTTAATTGGGGATACCCTAAAAGTAACTATTTGATTTTATTGAACTATAATAGGGATAAAAATAATGTTTTTAATGATTGTACCTTGTGTTTGTTACTGAAAAATCTGGTTTTAATGGTGTTTGTGAACCACATGAAATTCTAAGAGTTGTGTTGTGTAAAAATGGAGACTTTGCAATGATGTCGTTTCTTGAACCATATGGGGTTGCCCTAAAAATGATTTTGTGTTTTCACTGAAATGTAGTAGGATTCAATTTATGTTTTTAAAGATTAAATATGTGCACATAGTATGCAAGTGAGGTCTATAAGGAGTTTTGTGTCCGAAACACTACGAGATTTTGAGGAATTGTTTTATAAAAAATCTAAGTGTTTTGTTGCATGTTTTAAGTGGTATAAAATGTGATAGCTAATGTATTGGTTGTGTTTTACCAGTAATGGTGTTTTATATGAAAATTTATTTATGATTCATGCTGGAATTGATTGAGCACAAAAGGGGAAGCCCGGGTACCTAGGTGGGGCGGATTTGTACTAGTACGGCTAGTGGACGGGATGGGTTTTGTCCCTGTTTCACTTAGCATTTGGATAACGACAACTCTAACTAAACTATGTGGATGATTATTGGGGACCACTAGGTTATGGTTATGTTCTATACTAGTGGCTCATGCTTGATAAAGGATTTTTCTATGGTTACTTTACACCCAGGTACGAGGTACATAGGGCCCAAGACAACCTAGTGCCTAGGGGTGTTCCCAAAGTTGTTGCTCATTGGATTTGTAGTATCTAACCATGTATTAGGGTGTGTTTGGAAGTAAATTACAGTATCTAACATTTCTTTTTTAATGTGTTAATATTCTGAAAATTTTGGATTGAAAACTATTTTCAATTAGAGGTTTCATTTCTTGAAATTTTAACACTACTTTTCCTTGCATTTGAAAACTGCTTGCTTTTTCACATTGTATTTCTTACTCTTTGGAATCATTGGGTGGTATCCTATTGGGATTAGGCTCACACCCTACTTACACCCCTTGGGTTTAAGTAGACTTGGTTATGTTTGATTCAGGTAAAGGAAAGGCTAAGGGTGATGGCGGTTCATGGTGTTAGTTCACATTCTTGGTGCGGAGTTGTGGAGATAGCTTAGGGGCGATGACCCCTAGTCGTGTGGAGTCCTTGGGGCTGTCTTGATGCTATAATTATTTTTATTTGGACCACTTGTATAATATTTAAACCAATGTACTCAATTTTGATTTTTACGTAAGTCTTGTTTGGCTCAAAAATTTCAGATTTATATTATGGATTTTTTTTATGTTTTATGCTTTCATACTCGGGTAAATCATTCCCAAACCTAAATTAATGATACCCAGGCACTTGTGCCAGCCCGTGGGGATAGGGAACGCCCTTCGGGTCATGTCACGGGCTGGGTTTGGTGCCGGTTTTGGCGGTGACCAGATTCGGTTCGTGACAAAATGATATCAGAGAAGGTTCTCTCCTTGGGTCATGTTATTTGGGGAAGGGTCAGCATAGTTTGGAGCTAGGATTTTTTGGGACTTGAAATTTCAGTCATGGGTAGTGTTCCTGGCCAGCACACCTCATGACGGGATTCAAGTAACCATGGGAAGTATGAATTTATCTATGTCTTTTGGTTTTATTGATCTGATGATGATTAGGGGAAATGAAAAGAGAGTTGGGTTAATGGTCTCAGTAAGCTCACAGGGCCTGGCAAGCCATGTGGAGCTGGGGATATTCCCTAGAAAACTCTCTGTGACAGTGAAGTGATTGGAATATGGCCTCCAACCATGTGTCCAAGTTACCCACTGAAACTAGTTTCCTCTCGCATTGTCTTGTGTTCTTTTGTTTTGAAATCTTGGAACTTTGGTTTTAAACTGACTTGGTTTTAAGAAGTGTAAAGTTTTTGTGAAATGATTTTAAAATAAATATGGAATTTTTTGATTTAAGAAATGGTGGAACTGAATTTTTAGAATTGTTTTTAAATGTAAAATAGTATGCTTACACCTCTTTTGAAAGCCGGAACCATATTGAAGTTTGTTTTCAAAAGTGTTTTGGATTAAATTAAGTGTTCTAGAATTTTTGTGTGGGGGTTGAAGATGGATTTTGGATTTGGTGACTACTGAATAAAAAAAAATTATGAACTTTTAGAACCTTGTCTTGAAATGAGAAGAGTTGAGTTCTTAATTAAATGGAGATTTATGAAATGGTGTTTTTCATGAAATTAGAAGTGTTTTGAAATGGGTTGAAATGTTTTGAAATGACTGTGAAAGGAATGAATATGTGTTTTTATTGAATTATGGATTCTTATCTAAATGGTTGTGTCCTTATGAAATGTTTTTTAAGATGTGAATTGGGATTTTGATCTCATTGTTAGCAGTTTTGAGAAAAAGGTTGGGTTGGTTGACCATTTTGTTTTTGAAAAGTGGAAGGAAGTTTTGTTTTACCCTTTGGTATTTCCATGAGTGACCACATGCATGGGGTTATATGGGATGATGGATGGTTGATGGCATGACTGGATGAGTGCTGGGATGGATATGAGGAGGGTGCCCGGTGTGGCACAAAAACATGCATGTGTGAGGCCCATGGGGTACCATTGGTGGATACGCTTACTGCTAAACCGTTTGTTTTCAAAGAATTGGTTTTAAAGAAAAATATGATGTCTTGATGAATAGGTTGGTATGGTTTGTATTATGGGTTTTTGAAAATGTTGATGTTGTGGGATGTTTTGATTTCAAGAACCCCTTCTGTTTGAACTGTGTTTTGGGTTTGTGTTTGGTCGGTAAGCTGTGTTGCAGGGACGGTTAGTGGCCTCTTTTGAATTTTTTTTGGGATACCTTTACGGTGGTTCCCTTCATGTGTTTGGATCTGGTTTGTGGCATGTTTTGACCAATGGACCATCTTGGTTGGGTCCTTGGGTTCTCTCATTGGATAAGGTACACCCCCATTAAGGGTTAATGCACAACTGAAGTGCAACCCGTTTTGTTTCGCCATTGGAAAATCCTCCAGTTGATCAATATAAAGAATATTTTATCGAACTTTTTTTATTGAGTCTACACCCATTCATTTAACTGATTTTTAGATCCTCTTGTAGTGGGATAGTGCTTTTGGAAGGTTGAAAGGGACCTTAGTTTCTTAAGTTTCCTGATTCATCAAAGGTGGGAGTGTTCTTTCAATGTTAGTACGGATGAGTGTCTTGATGGTGTCTAAGAGGGCCTCTGGGTTCTTTATAGTTTCTTTGAAGAAAGAGTTATTATTAAACCACCAATTTTAAGATTTCAATCATGATAGGATATTGTGTCCACTTTTTGGACTTATCTGTTGTTTAGGGACTTTGAATATGGTCATGTTCCATGTATTTTTTCTATCAATCGGAAGGGTCATGTTCGGTGACGCATTGTGATGTTGTGTGATCTTTTGACCATAAAGGTGAAGGTCACACAATCCTCTAAGGTTCTATGTTATGTTGGGATTATGTCTCCTTTGGGAAAAACATCAAATCCTCTATCTTAGAGGAAGGTGTTTATATGTGTCTTTCCCTTCTGTTGTTTCTCACCCAAAGAAAAAAGGTGCGATGTGTGTGCATCTTCTGATCCCTTGTTTCAGTGAAATGACTGTTTCTGGGTAAAGTGGGTTATGAAGTGTGTTATGTCTTGATGAACCCATCGGGGTATGAGGTGTAGTTGTTTGTGGCACCGAAAGAAGAAGTTTCACATAGGGGTTTCAATAGCCTAACTGCGTGGCCGAAGATGCTTCAATATTTTGAGCTCCAGCCATAGGTCCCGGAGAGAAGCTGGCACGTAGTCAGGGGAAATACCAGTGTTGTTTAAACCCTTGTAAAATTTCATATCCTCAGTGTGAAAGATAAAAAGTGTTTAAACCTATGGTTTCATCATCTTCCTTCTGTTGTTCTCGTTCGGTGGAAATAGGTAGAGGGCCTTGTACCCATGTCATCGCCTAATGTATTTCCCTCCCACGTTGGTTTCCATTGAGTCATTGGAGAATGGTTGGAAATTTGGCTAGAAAGTTTGAGCACACATTGTTTGCACGATTAGTAGTGACAGTGTGCTAGGAATCCACGTGGAAAGAATGATCAGCATTGTTAGTGCACGGTTTCCCAAACCGTGCGGACTGACCCTGCACCCTTCCCAAATCTTAAAAAAATGGGTCTTTCTGTGTCGGCCCATGCTGGTCAGTTAAGATGGTTGGTTCTTGTGGTGGGAAGACCCACTGTGGGTATCATGTATATTATTTTGTAAATTTCTAATTTATGTATACCCCTTGTACTAGGGAGTCTGTTTGGGCCTCCCCCAATTAGTGTCTTGATTCTGTCTCGGAAAAAAAAATTAAGTTGTCTCTTATGGTGGGGAGCCCATTTGTGTCTCTTCATACGAGTAACTCATATTTTTCCTTGGTTTTGTATGGGAAGTAGGTATTATCATTTGGATATATCTAACTGCCTACATCTTACTTTGGTAAACATTGATATTGGATAGTGACCAATGGTTTAGTTATAGTAGGGAAAGTGTAACCTTGTTCGATGTTATTGTTTATTTGGGTAAATTGATTGAGTATTGTTCCGATTGTGTTTGAGGAGTTTCCATTTGGGATAAAGCATGAATGTGCTTAATAATTTCAGAAAAGTGGTGTATGTTTTGGTTGTGAGATTATTCCTTCCTTCATTGATCACTGGAGGTGTTATGGCCTTTGGGGGAGAAACCTGGCAAGAGAGTACCTCTTGGTTTCTCAGTTGAGTTTGGTTGTTGCTTTGGCCTTACTGTGACTTTCCGGGGTGGAAAGTTTTAATGGTGGGGAGAATTGTCACATACATAGATTATTTTAAATTTATTTTTATTTTAATTTCCATTAATGCTTTGTTTTGGGGGGTTTCCAATGTTTTTATGGAGAATAGGTAAGTTTTCATGAATTGGGCCAAACCGTGAGCCCAATTCCAGATTTAAAAATAAATTTTGTTTCTTTTATAACTTATTCATTTTTTAATATTTTTCACTCATTACAACTCCTAAATGTCCTCCCCTGATATATTAACACTAAAATTAAAATTTGGAGCCTTTGGAAATCCATAACCAAGGTGTATATGGGTTTTTATTTAAAGGATTGGGCCTGCCCGAAAGCCAAATTCCAGTTTTAAAAATAAATTTTGATTAATTAATAACTTATTCATTTTTAAGGATTTTTCGGTGATTCCAAGCCCCAAACACGCCCCTTGAACCCAGAAGCGCGTCCAATATCCTCACACCCTCTTTTCATCTCATTTGCATCATGGTTTAGGTCGAAACCGCTGAAGAACTCAAATTTCGGGCAGATTTATAAAGGTAATTTGTTTCCTTCATAACTCCTTCGATTCTTACTCTTTTTACCCCATTAAAATTCCTAAATGATATAAATATTATTGTTCGAACTTCCCTTGAAGGTTTAGGTATTTTTGAAATCAGATACTGGTATTTTGGGGGGAGATTTCTACAAGATATTTTAAGTATGTTGTTCTCCTCCTTTCTTCTTTCAATTTGTTTAGGGTTACATCCAATTTACTTAGGGTTTCTTCCATTATCATTGAGGTTTCTTATATCCAGGAAGTAGAGTTTAAAAATTAAGGTTTTATATTGTCTTTTATGGTCTGAAATTCTGGTTTTAGGTTTGGTTTACCTTCCTTGAGGTGCGGCGGTGGTGCGTTTGAGTTTTCGCACAAAGGATTCAAGGGTTTCCTTGGTTTTGGTAGGTGATTCCATTGTGTATGAAATCTTTGTGAATTGGCTACTGTTTTTATGGTATTTTCATGCTTATTAAATTTTATTATTTCTGAAAAATATTGTTTTAGTGGTGTTTGTATTTAAAATGAATCCTAAAGGCCAATTTCATGTGAAATTGGGGGGTTTTTCATAGAAATGTTTTATTAGTTTAATTGGGCCTACCCTAAAAGTAACTAGTTGATTTTATTGAACTATAATAGGGATAAAAATAATATTTTTAATGATTGTACCTTGTGTTTGTTACTGAAAAATCTGGTTTTAATGGTGTTTGTGAACCACATGAAATTCTAAGAGTTGTGTTGTGTAAAAATGGAGACTTTGCAATGATGTCGTTTCTTGAACCATATGGGGTTGCCCTAAAAATGATTTTGTGTTTTCACTGAAATGTAGTAGGATTCAATTTATGTTTTTTAAGCTTAAATATGTGCACATAGTTTTCAAGTGAGGTCTATAAGGAGTTTTGTGTCGGAAACACTACGAGATTTTGAGGAATTATGAAAAATCTAAGTGTTTTGTTGCATGTTTTAAGTGGTATAAAATGTGATAGCTACTGTATTGGTTGTGTTTGACCAGTAATGGTGTTTTATATGAAAATTTATTTATGATTCATGCTGGAATTGATTGAGCACAAAAGGGGAAGCCCTGGTACCTAGGTGGGGCGGATTTGTACTAGTACGGCTAGTGGACCGGATGGGTTTTGTCCCTGTTTCACTTAGCATTTGGATAACGACAACTCTAAATAAACTATGTGGATGATTATTGGGTACCAATAGGTTATGTTTATGTTCTCTACTAGTGGATCGTGCATGAGAAAGGATTTTTCTATGGTTACTTTACACCCAGGTACGAGGTACATAGGGCCCAAGACAACCTAGTGCCTAGGGGTGTTCCCAAAGTTGTTGCTCATTGGATTTGTAGTATCTAACCATGAATTAGGGTGTGTTTGGAAGTAAATTACAGTATCTAACATTTCTTTTTTAATGTGTTAATATTCTGAAAATTTTGGATTGAAAACTATTTTCAATTAGAGGTTTCATTTCTTGAAATTTTAACACTACTTTTCCTTGCATTTGAAAACTGCTTGCTTTTTCACATTGTATTTCTTACTCTTTGGAATAATTGGGTGGTATCCTATTGGTCTTAGGATCACACCCTACTTACACACCTTGGGTGTAAGTAGACTTTGTTATGTTTGATTCAGGTAAATGAAAGGCTAAGTGTGATGGCGGTTCATGGTGTTAGTTCCCATTCTTGGTGCGGAGTTGTGGAGATAGCTTGGGGGCGATGACCCCTAGTCGTGTGAAGTCCTTGGGGCTGTCTTGATGCTATAATTATTTTTATTTGGACCACTTGTATAATCTTTAAACCAATGTACTCAGTTTTGGTTTTTATGTAAGTCTTGTTTGGCTCAAAAATTTCAGATTTATATTATGGATTTTTTTTATGTTTTATGCTTTCATACTCAGGTAAATCGTTCCCAAACCTAAATTAATGATACCCAGAAACTTGTGCCAGCCCATGGGGATAGGGAACGCCCTTCAGGTCATGTCACGGGCTGGGTTTGGTGCCGTTTTTGGCGGTGACCAGATTCGGTTCGTGACAGTTACTCAAGTTATAAAGGGATCTTACATGATCTCCATTAAACACATGTATCTATATACCTGTGTCCACCAGTCTGCTTTATATGAAAATATGCATTATCATATTTTGTCTTAGTCTAAGAAATCAAATGACCTGGGACATGGAGCATTTCAATCCCACATAGCCAACTCATCTGTTTTCGATTCTCTGAGTGTATACTGATTTGATCGATGAATACATTGTAGGTTCCAAGCATAGTGAAAACAGTAGAAGAAGCATGCCCAACTCTGCTTTTTTTCAAGATAGATGATTATTATGAGATTTAAATGATGATAAATTCCATGATCAATGGAATTGAATTAAAGAATATAGATAATAGATAAACTCTGGAACTAAAGTACAAAATCATCACATATTATTTATAATTAATTTAAGCAATTAAATAATTACCTTGTCAGAAATTATTTCTTCATTGATAGATCTTCTAATGTCTCTATGTTATATTGTCATTGAGTTTTAGGAATCAAGAGAATATTCCCTCTAGTGGTGATCCACATGTGTTCCACGAACCTCCGAACTTCATTGTAGGGATCTCTAGGTGCTAGTAAAACAGTGTTGTTTGTGTTTTATCACCTTGAGAACCACTTTAAGGAAGGCTTCACTTTAATATCTCTAGAATTGAGAGTGGTGGTAGAGGAGGATCGCTCTCCATTATTAAGAGTGCTCTTAGAGAGGGAGCTCTCTAGGGATTTGAGAGGATTCTCTCCAGAACTCACTGTGCACAATAAATGAATTAACTCTCTTAAGAAAAATAATATAATTGAGTTTATATACTACTAGGGTTAGAAAATAATAATTGTACATGCACACTTTATTATTTCTGTAATCTCTACGAAACCCCATGCCTATAATAATAATAATATTATCATTATTTATTGAAATGTGCTAAACTCAAGAATTAAATTAAATATTATTTATTTAAATAATATTTAATTTATATTATTTCTCACTAGACTATTAAACCGAGTCTATCATTCCTCTATAATATTTACCGATCCTTGAATAATGACTATTTATTTAATAAATAAATATCACTGAATTGTTCACTAATAAAAAAATAAATATTATATTCACTAAATAACAAATAAATATTTATAAAATATTATGCTCACAAAATGTTCTCTCGAATAACTGGTGATGGAATATATGTGATCAAGCAAACATGGATAATTATTAAACAATGTGTGAGAATAATATTTACTCAACTTGTTAAATAATAACATTATTTATCAAAGATTCTGGATACACTACTACAAAATGTGTAATATACAGCACTAGGCAATATCATTGCTAGTGAAAAGCACTGATAAAGGTTGCCTTTATTAGTGCTTTTCAGTGCTGATAATGGTCCTAATCGCGTGGTGAGTACCACATTGAAATAGCGCATGAGAAACCATTTCTTTATATATCATTCTGCTGCATTAAGATCTCAGAAATCTATTATGGGGATGGGCTCCCACATACACTGCATACACACATATAGGCCCTACACCAGCCCACACGAGCCTTGGCCCACCCTTTTCTTTCTATGAGCCTTACTCCGCCTTTATACACCTATTCGGGTCCTACACGACTCGACCCTTCACGGTCTACATCCCATTTTTTATACAATCCAATAAAAAAATACAAGTATTAAAAACAATAAAAAAACCCAAATAATTAATTAAATAAAAATTAAAAATTAATAAAATTATTTTTTAATTAAATAATTATTAATAAATTTAATATATATATATATATATAAATTATAAATATTAATAAATAGTATATATTAAATATAGATATACAAAAATGAATAAAATGAAATAATTAAACCAATAAAAATTAAAAATGAGTAAATTAAAAAAAATACTAATTTTTTTATAAATTAAAAAATTATTAATAAAAATGAATAAATTTAATATATATATAAATATAAATTATAAATATTAATAAATATTATATTTTAAATATAAATATATAAAATAAATAAATTTGTTAATTAAACAAAAAAACTAAAAATGAATAAATTACAAAATTATTGAAAAATTTATTAGTGAAACAATTATTAATAAAAATTAATAAATTAATATATATATATAAATTAATTATAAATATTAATAAATAATATATAATAAATATAAATATATAAAATGAATAAAATGTAATAATTAAAAACACATTAATTTCTTATTCATTTTTAATGGTTTTTATACATAATTATTCATTAATACATTTAATATAGAAATATATTCATATATATTTCTATATATATAAATATATATAAATATATATCATATTTCCTAAAATATTGTTTATATAATACAAATATTTATGCTTACATTAAATAAGTCATATATTTAGTGAAGAATGATTTATAATAAAAAATTAATATTAATTAAAAATATTGACTAATTGTATCGTGTAATGAAAATTAATTTAACGTCATTTTATTTTTCAATTTAACATATATCAAACATGTGTTACATTGATTTGACACATACATATATGTAATTAATGCATTTTTATATACAACACACACACACAAATATTTACATAATTAATGAAATATTATATAGAAACATACACACCTAATACTTATGCAATTTATTCAAATTATAATATTCATTTTAGAATTTATTTTATTAATATGATACATTTAATATATTATGTTGTTAATAAACAAATTTTATTTATTTATTTTTAATATTATTACAGTTCAGTATTATTTATTCATTTTTAATATTTTTTATTATTTATTTTTTTAGAATTTAATCATTTTCGAATATTTATTTATATTTATTTATTTACTATGTTTTAATACTTTCAAAATTTATTCATCTTTATTTCAATATATATCCATATTTTTTTAATAATTTATATTTAATTAATAAAACTTATAAAAAAATTGGAAGATGGGTGTTGTACTCGGGAGCTCTTATTGTGGGTGACTTATTGGCATTTAGGGATTTCAATTTTTCTCATGGATTTTCTGAGGGTCGACACAGTTGAAATAGAAAATCTACTTGTTGGTTGATGTTTTCTTGTCAAAAGGGCTAATGTTTGTGAAGAATGGGAAGAAACCTTAGGGTTCAGCCTGCCAACGAAGGTAAATGTTTAAATCATAGGCTCTTCTCCTTGAATCAGAGTTCTAAAAATGACATATTTGTTAAAAATGGTAACATTGCTTGAGTTTTTGCAAGAAAGGATGTGATTATGGACCTTATTGAATCCTATCATCATTCAATTATTGCTAAAATTGTGCTTTTGAAGGATGGTCATATTTGGAAGACCCCAAATCTGATTTGAAGGATTTCAACGATCTTGGGGTTTTCAGACTAGAAATGTATTCTATTAGGAATGAGATTCTATCATATCCTCTTCCTGAATTAATAACTAAAAATGCATGCATGGGTCTTCAACATGGTCTCTCTGAAACCCAGATCTATGAGAATTTATGAATGGAGTTTCAATTTCAATTCTTTCAAAGTTAAGAAATCATTTTCACAAGTCTGGGTGAATATATTCTAGTTGAATTAGATTCTAGGGAACTTGTATATCTTATTTGATATCGCATATTTAATCAGAGTTCCTATAAGAATGGATAAAGAAACAAAGAAGGCTTGATATGGCTACTTCGCTCGAGTTCTTAATGGAGGTGGACCTCAGCTAGACCCTTATATATAAGGTGATTATTTCAACTGATAATGATGAACTGAATTTGAGAATTGATTTTGAGAAATTCTTAGCTTTTTGATCTGAATTAAAGATCATATGACATCCTTTGGAAACTTTTCGTAGATCCACGATATGCTCTTTCTTCCTGAAAAATGGGCATGATCACACTGTCTATAGGAAGAGGTAGAGGGGAGGTATCAAGTTTAGTGGTGATCAAAATATTGTGGTCAATTGCATTGGTGACACTAGTGCTAGTCCAGGTGAACAATGAATGGTTGAACTGGAAGGTACCCAGTCTCTTGGACAAAAGAAAGGTGTTGGATATCCTTCATCTAAAAAGAGGCCTCTTGATTCCGATATTTTTCCTAGTAGTGAAAAGAAATGCAAGCTTTGTTGTAATGCTGAGGTAGAATCCTAGAGGGATCTTGATGGTTGTGCAGAATCTACTGGATTTTACAAGGTTCAACTCCCTAGTAGAGTTAAATCCATTGTAAAGGAAGGGGTTTAATTCAAGGACTCCTTGGTTTGGATTCCTTTGACATGGGGTACTAGTAACCAAACTCTGGTGACCCACAGAGTGGATGGTGATGTTTCAAGAGAGGAGTAAATAGTGAACCAATCCATTGATGAAAACATTACCCAAGTTTTGGAAGATCAACAAGTGATGTAGGAGAAAATGGTCACTTCAATGTATCACAATGGAAAGCGGAAAATTGATACATAAATACTGTTAAAATTTATTAATTTCTCTCTAGTTCCTCAGTCTGGTGGACTGGATAGTCTTTTTTTGAGTGTATCTAACTCTAAGGGGTTATATTTGGATGGTACTAATGGTAGGGAATCCTCAGTTTTGGCATATTTCACCCTTACTAATTAGGTTCCTTTAAAATTGGTTTATTTAGTCAGTAGTGACATTTCTGTAGCCTCCAATAAAAATGTAGAGGTCCAAATGGATTTTAGGCTGGAAGGAAAAACGAATCTTCATCAAAGTTAGTAGATGAAGAGGGCTTCCAATTTTTTACTTGTAAGAAGTATAAAACACCTTATTCTAAGCCTGGAAGAGGTTCCATTACTATATATTCTGGTGATTTGACCCTGGCACCTTTGGTGCTCCCTCTTCAGATGGAGCTTCTATCATACTCCCCCACATACGGGTAGGTTGATTCTTTCCTGGAAGAAACTTCAGGTGACCCTTCATCCAAAAATATGAAGGGTACACAAGATTCATCAAGCAATGTGTAGGTGTTCTCCCAAAACCTCTTTGGAGTGATTGAATCTACTAATGATGCACAAGAGAGTAAAGTGCAGGGTGAATTAACATCCAATGTGAAACCATCATTGGAATTATTTGGGGATGTACCAAACTCCATAGAAAAATTCAATGAAGGCACATTGGTTGATGAACCTTCTAAGGGGGTGGAGTATAAATTAGTTTTTGGGGGATTGTATTTGAATAATAGTGAAATTTAAGGCCTCTTGAAACATGTGAAAACTTGGAGGAGAGGCCGACACTCCATAGGTCATAACTGTGGACACGAATGAACTGATTGGAATGCAATACATGATGAGTATTGGAGTTGGTGCCATAGAACTAACTTCTATGTAATTTATGACAACCTGTATTCATATTTTTGAATATTAATAAACTTCTTATCACATAATGATTGTTCTTCTATGTAACATAGTATGTGATAATGTCCTAAGAGTAGCTATCACACTAAAAGGTCATAACAGTTCTCTTCTATGATGAGAACCCAGAAGTGCTACGACACTATCCTTAAATATATGTTCTATAATGAGATGATATCATTTGAGGGACACAAATGATACGAGATATCAAGGGTAGAGACTTATAGGACTTTTAGGAACCTTCTTATGGTGTACACCCTTGATAATATCCAGTGTAGGATATTATGAGAACGAGACCAACTAGTAGAAAATCCACATTTATATGTGTCATATTTTCCTATCTGTGAATGTGTGTATTGATCCTTATACTTTAAGATTATTATTAATGAGTTTATGAGTCACATAATTTGATGTATTGATGAAAATAATTGTTGGACTCCACATGTATTAATCATGTTTTAATGATCAAAAATCTTATTCAGTCTCTAAACCATGTTAACTCTATGTAATATATCTCACATCAAATGCACATTTGTTTAGTAAAAGCTATCCAAAGCTCTAAAGTGCTATACACTCAGTTTGGTTATTATAAAATATCTTTTGATTCAATATATAATGATTTCTCTAACAAATGACTAAGTTTAATTCATTCCATAAATATCACTGTCACACCCCGTCTTGTGGACACGCGACTTACGCATGGGTTATGAAACTGCGCGGCAGAGACACAACATTTCCTTGCACGTGGTTAGTGCCGGGTGGAATGGTATGAGAGTGGTTCACTCAACTGTGGGCTCAACGGCATGCGAGCCATGCAATTGACTGACTTTTAAAATGAATGATTTTGGTTTTTATTCTTCATATTCACATTATTATTCTTTATATCTTAATATTTATATTATTTATATTGTTATTTATATTACTATTATCATTATTATTAATATTATATTATTATCATTTATTATTATTGTTATTATTATTGTTTTTATTTTTTGTATTAGTATTATTATTATTATGTAATAAAAAAATCTCTAACTCTAGCACCCCCAAGTGTGCGTCGCATGACCCCCCCTTTTCCCTCTCCACGTTTTCCCTACCATCTCCCTCATGCGGCGGCTGACCTGCTCGCTCTCCCTCTCACAGTGGTGCCCTTTGTACTCAGCACCCCTACGCCTAGAAGCCCCCCCCCCCCCGCTCGCCATCTGCCTTTGCACCCTCGCCCCGCCACACCTCTGGCCTGCCTCCTTGGTCGCCCCTCACCCCCTCTCTCCCGCACAGTGCCCCAGCCTCCTTCCTGCAGCCGACTCCTGCACCCCCTACTCACCTCTACCAATGTTGCGCCTCCACCCACCAGGCGAACTCCCCCCTCTGGCAGCGATGAACCCACACCACGTCGCTCCCCGTGCTGCCTCCGGCACTCGCCACTCCCCACTCCTGCAATTGCGCGGCCCGACCACCCTGGCTCCGACTTTCCCCTACTCCGCATGACCCCCGCAGCGCCCAGCACCCCCACTGCCGGCCAGCACCTCCGGTGCCCTCGGTTTCCACCACGCTGCTGCCCGCCTCACCGGCCAGCACCTCCGGTGAGCCCCAGCTCCGACCAGCAGCCTTCTCCCACCCGTTCTAGCATCCCAGCCTCCTCTCGGAGCTCCGGCTAGCCCCTCCTCCTAGCCGCCGGTCTCTGTCCTCCCTCGCCGCGCTTCGCCAGGCCCTCCAGGTCTTCCCGCTTCTGTCCAGCCAGCTGCTTCGGTCTGCTGGACCCTCCGCACATTTGGCTAGTCACGTTCTGGCCTTCCACGGTCCGGCCAACCACCACCGCTGTGTGTCGTCCAGCGGCACACCTGACGGTCAGTGTGCGACCCCCAGTGGTCTCCGTGCCAGAGCGCGCCTCCCCTTCTGACTGGCGCGCGACCCCGTGGATCGAGCGCATCTCTGCGCCGAGTTAAATTTTGTGATGTGAATATGTTTGAGTTTATTTTATATTAGTGGTTGGCTATTTTGGTTGTTTTGGTGTTTTTTGCAGTGCGTTGGTGGAATAATTCCGCAACACAGTGGTCTTCGGCTTGCGCGTGCGTACGTGCCTGTGCGAGGTGTGTTGCATCATTGAGTTCGATTTGCGAGTTGAGGTAGGTCTCCCACTGCACCTGCCTTTAAATTTATAATTTATTTATTCATTTCCTTTTCATTGATTCTCAATAAATTTAAAGTAGTATTAAATGGTTATTTTTAGTGTGGTAACCTGCTGAAAATGGAAGCTGTTTATTTCTTACATTGCACTGGAAGTATTGTTCTTGGATTTTAATTTTGTGTTCTTCTTGTGATATTTTTATAAATGGGTTCTTTATGAAATGTGCAAGTCATGTTGAAGTGTGTTTTGAAATGGTTTTGGTGTGTGTAAAATGGCAGGTGTATTATTTATATAAAATAGTGTTCTCTTAAAACATTGAATAGAGAAAATTCCCGTTTGGCCTTTAAACTTGATTTTGAAACTATAAGCGTGGTTCTTGTTTGATGAAAAATGTTTTCCTTTGGTGCATGAATAATTTTTTGGATTTCATTTGAGAAATAGTGTTCTTTTAAAACGTTATAAAATCCCCATTTGGTTCTTGATGAAAGTGGGTGCGTTTGGATATTGGAAAATGGTTTTACTTGTGACACCAATGTGTTTCAGTTTTAAAATGATGATTTGAGTTTCTTAAATAAGGTTATAAGTGTGTTTCTGGTTTTCAATGGGATGACGTGTGTTGCGTCTTTTGGAAATGTTTTGGTATTAAATAGTTGTTGATGCCTGGTTGGCACTTTAAATAAAAATGGTTTCATTGGAAAACCCTCCTTGGAATGGGTCCTCTCCTTTTTGGTTGATGAAAGACAGGGGTTACCTTGGCTTGGGGCTTCCATTGTGTGATAATGGTTTAATGGCGAGGGTCTTGTTCCTTGGGGTACTCGGGGGTGTTTTTGTTGTGTGCGTGTTAATGGTGTAAGATGATAATGCATTTCTTGAATTGATTGATTAGTATTTGTCAACTCACCCCCTTTTTAGTACTTGGCATGGGAACCTGGCATAGTAAGTGAACTTTTTGTGAATGATTGCTGAACTAGTTTATATTATGCACGGGCTAGTGGCCCCATAGTAGGGGAATATTGAGTTATTGCAGCTATGGGTATTGGGCCCCTTGGTTAGGCCATGTAGGGATATGCCGAGCATTAAGGCATTATGACGTCATCGAGTTTGGGCATGCCTTCAGGATGAGTCACATGTATGGTATGTTCTGGATTGTTCATGAGCTCCTAGGTTTGACCCATGTCTTTTGGCTTTCTATTGTTAGTAGTGATGAGTGTAGTGTTTGTTTTTTTTTATACCTACATTTCCCCTTACTGTGTAATTTCTACTGTTCCTTTTGGTACTTTTTTCCTTTTGTGAAAATGGTTTCAAATGAAAATGTTTTATTCTCTTTGTGTAAAATATGAAACATAACATTACTCTCCATTTGAAAATGCTACTGGAACTAATGAAATGAATCTAACTTTTGAAAATGAATAAGGGAAATGATTCGTGTTTTTTTTTCAAGTGAAATATTTATGAAATCATACTTTTATACATTTTAGTTCAAACCTAGATTTGTGAATTCTTTATTTATTGGTAGTGATTTTGGATTTATTGTTGGGTTCACCTAATGAGTATTTTTTTTACTCACACCTATCTTTTACCATTTCAGTTGCAGGTTCCTTTGTTCATGTTTCTTGGTTTGTGTCACTCAGTGTTGGAGCAAGGTTGGTCCTTTGTTTGGGTGATGAACTGAGAGGTAACGTGGAGGTACGTTGGTTGCATGACTTTTATTTTATTTCTATTGTTTGTGTTTGTCTATTTTGTTTAGTTTCTATTCTGTTTTGATCCTGGTTTTGTTTGGGCTAAAATCGTTACCAACGATTAAATCTTGATGCCCGACACTAGTTTCCAGCCCGTGGGGATCGGGAACGCCCTTTGGGCCATTCCGCAGACTGGCTCGGGTTACCGGTTCGGGGTCGACCCAGGTTGGTTCGTGAAAAAATGGTATCAGAGGGAGGTTATTGTTATTTGGGGTGTCTGGTAGATAGATATTAGGATTTTCGGGACTCGAGAGGTAGGTACGGGAAGGATGTCATGAACCCTCACATGTTCCGCACCTCGAGTCGCCAGGGATAGTCTGGGAATTGAGTCTTTGTTTCGTTCTGGTTTGTTTTGGATTAAGGGATGTAAATAGAGGTAAACCAATGTTACATTGTGATCTCACATGGAGTAGTGACCCATGTGGAGTCTAGGTACATGGTTTGAATTCCTCCTAGTTGTTGACGCTTACTTTGGGCATGGACTACTTCCATGTCGCCATGTTAAGTGTGACCGCTGGTCCCTCACTCCAGTGGTTTGATGCAAGTTGAGTGTCGTTTTTGTTCTGGTTCGTGTGAGTGTGTTTTTGGAAATAAAAAATGGTTTTTTGAAATGATAATGATTTCTTTTAAATGACTTTAAATTTATGAAATGGGTTTTAAAACTGAAAGACTTTGGTTTGGAAAACTGTTGTTTACTTGGAAATTGGTTGAGAATGGTTTGGGGTGAAACCTCAGGTACTTCTTATGAATGTTTTCGCATGTGAGAGGATGTGTGGAAAGTGTGTGTTGGTGCATATGAATGAATGTGGATGAAGACATGTTCAACGGTTCATGGGATCACTTGGGTGTGTTTGAAATTAAAGTCTTGAACTTGTTTTCTAAATTGGATTTTAAGGAGGAAAATGGTTTTGGAAAGTGAGTTTGGTTTGAAAAGTGGATTTGGTATTTGGAAAGTGGTCTTGAAAGAAAGCAGTTTTGAAATAAAAAAAAGGTGGTTTTGGAATCTAAAATGGAATGGGAATTTTGGATAGGGAATTTTGGGTTGTGTTTATGGTTGTTTGGTTTTTTTTGAGCTGTTTGTTTTTGGATGAGGGTACTTTATTGATGTTTCTTCGATTGATATCGGTTTTGGATTGGTGTTACATATGTTGTTCAGAAATGCCACCTAGAAATGTCCCCAGAGTTTTTGATGAGTCATGACTAGTTTTTGGTCCTTCTCAGATGTTGTTTATCCTTCATGGTGATTGGAGCCTGTTAGAGACAGTGCAGTGTCTTGAAGAGGTCGAGCGCATCTTCAGGGTATTGGGAACTCCCAAAGCTGTTAGAGTGCATGCCATTGTGGGTCTGTTTGAAGGTCCAGCTCTGGACGAGTAGGAGTTGTTCATCCTGCCATCACTGCAAGTTGGGATAACGTGGGATTTCATTAAAGTCATCTTATCCTGATTGTTTATAATTGAAGAGGGGAAGACGAAAAATGTGGAAGAACGCATGCATATTCAACAGGGCCAACAGAGGGTGAAAGCGTGTGTTGACAATTTCAAAGAACTTGTGTCTTTCTCTGGAGGTAGCATCGCAGGATTTGATGAAGGCTCCTCCCTTCTTCAGGGGTCTTTGTCCAGAGATCAAAGAGCGGGTCCTCCCTTTTTGGGTCCATCCTTTTGAGAAGTTGGTATATGAGGTGTTTTTAGCTGAGTTGGTCTCTGGAGTACAGACGGTTGGCAATCCACCATATCCAGTTGCTCGTGAAGGTCCACCATCTGGTGAGCAGAGTGTGTTAGATGGATCTGTTTCTAAAGAGTCCTCTGTAGTGAATCTAGTTTCCAGTTTGACAGATTTTCCAATGGTGTTCCGTCAGTGTGGACGTTTAGGGCATGAAAATCCATCATGTCACACCCCACTGAGGACGTTCCATCATTGCAGGTGTCTAGGTCATCTAGAGAAGTTTTGTAGGAAGCGTCGTCTAAGGAAGACACTATGACCATAAGATTCCAGTGCCTGACTGTGAGGTAGGAGATTCTTCAACCATCAGAGCCCCAACCATAGGTCTTGGGGTGAAGCTCACGTGCATTCAGGAGTTGTTGGGGGTGTAACACCTCAGTTTGGGTATCGTGTTCCATGTTGGAAACAAAACATTTAAAGTCCTTCCGTTCTCGTCCTTCTACTGTTAAAGTTTTGGCGCTGTTGTAGGTTTATTGTGTCGTCATGAGGTTGGGATGAATGTCTTCGTTTGTAATCCAAATAGTCTCGTTTGTCTGATTATGGTGTTCTAGATCGTGCGTTTTTCTTAAAAGTATGTTTGGACCTTGAGTGGGTTAATATTGGTTTAACAACGTTTGTTTGAGGATATAAGTTCCTACAAGGGAGTCCAGGTTTGCGGTTATGCTCGGGTTTACCGCTTGGGTTAAGTTCTGCTCGAAGTTTTCTCTAGTGTTCAGGCTTTCTTTGGTCTGAGTTGAGAGCTCCAAGTTTGGTGGAGTTGTTGTTTCGCTTGTGGTATGGAGGTTAGTCTAGATCGGTTGGGAGTTCCCGTGTCACCCGCCTTCCTGAGGTGGTATGTTTGGGTGTTAATTTTTAGCGCTAGTCAAGTTCTTGTGGTGGGGAGAACCCTCTCCTATTCTCCCATTCTCTTGTGTTGTGTTTCCTTTCGGTCTCAATTGGGCTTGGATCCTTGTTATGTGTATTGTTCTGCTGAGTGACTTTCTGGGTGCAGAAAGTGTCTGTGGTGGGGAAAATTGTCACACCCCAGCTTGTGGACACGTGACTTGTGCACGGGTTATGAAACTGCGTGGCAGGGAACTTTTCCCTGCACACGGTTAGTGCGGGGTGGCACAGTCTAAGAGTGGTTTGCTCAACCGCGCACTCAACGACACGTGATCCGTGCAATTGACCGACTTTTAAAATGAATGAATTTGGTTTTTATTATTCATATTATTATTATTAGTATTCATTATATCTTAATATTTATAATATTTATATTGATATTTATATTAATATTATCATTATTATTAATATTATATTATTATCATTTATATTATTATCGTTTATTATTATTATTATTATTATTGTTTTTATTGTTTGTATTATTATTATTATTATGTAATAAAAAAATAAAAAAATTGCTAACCCTAGCACCCCCAAGTGTGTGCCGTGCGACCCCCCCATTTCCCTCTTCGCGTTTTCCCTTCCCTCTCCCTCATGCGACGACCGACCTGCTCGCTCTCCCTCTCACAGCGGCGCCCTTTAGACTCAGCACCCCTGCGCCCAGTAGCCCCCCCGCTCACCGTCTGCCTTTGCACCCTCGCCCCGATGCGCCTCCGGCCTGCCTCCTTAGTCGCCCCTCGCCCCCTCTCTCCCGCGCAGCGCCCCGACATCCTTCCTGCAGCCGGCTCTCGCACTCCCTGCTCACCTCTACCTCTGCCGCGCCTCCACCCGCCATGCGACCTCCCCCCTCCGGCAGTGACGGACCCGCACCCCGCCGCTCCCCGTGCCACCTCCGACGCTCGTTGCTCCCTGCTCCCGCAATCACGCGACCCGACCACCCCGGATCTGCCTTGCCCCTGCTCTGCGCGACCCCCGCAGCGCCCAACACTCCCGCCGCCGGCCAGTGCCTCTGGTGCCCTCGGTTTCCACCTCGCCGCTACCCGCCTCGCTGGCTAACACCTCTGGCGAGCCCCCGCTCCGGCCAGTAGCCTCCGCCCGCCCATTCTGGCATCTCGGCCACCTCCCGGCACTTCGGCCAGCCTCTCCGCCTAGTCGCCGGTATCCGGCCTCCCTTGCCGCGCTTCGCCTGGCCCTCCGGGTCTTCCCGCTTATGTCCGGCCAGCCGTTTTGGTCTGCTGGCCCCTCCGCACCTTCGGCCTGTCACGTTCCAGCCTTCCGCGGTCCGGACAACCACCACCGCCTTGAGCTGGCCAGCGGCGCACCTTATGGTCGGTGCGCGACCCCCAGCGGTCTCTGTGCCTGAGCGCGCCGCCCCTTCTGATTGGCGCGCGACCCCGTGGGTCGAGCGCGTCTCTACACCGAGGTAAATTTTGTGACGTGAATATGTTTGAGTTTATTTTATATCAGTGGTTGGTTGTTTTGGTGTTTGTTGCAGTGCGTTGGTGGAATAATTCCGCAACGCAGCGGTCTTTGGCTTGCACGTGCGTACGCGCCTGCGCGAGGTGTGTTGCATCATCGAGTTCGGTTTGCGAGTTTAGGTAGGTATCCCACTGCACTTGTCTTTAAATTTAGAATTTATTTATTCCTTACATTTTCATTGATTCTCAATAAATTTAAAGTAGTATTGAATGGTTATTTTTAGTGTGGTAACCTGCTGAAAATGGAAGCTGTTTATTTCTTGCATTGCACTAGAAGTATTGTTCTTGGATTTTAATTTCGTTTTCTTCTTGTGATATTGCTAAATGGGTTCTTTATGAAATGTGAAAGCCAAGTTGAAGTGTGTTTTGAAATGATTTTGGTGTATGTAAAATTGAAGGTGTATTATTTATGGAAAATGGTGTTCTATTAAAACATTGAATAGAGAAAATTCCCATTTGGCCTTTAAACTTGATTTTGGAAACTTTAAGTGTGGTTCTTGTTTGATGAAAAATGTTTTTCTTTGGCGCGTGAATAAATATTTGGATTTCATTTGAGAAATAACATTCTTTCAAAAAGTTATAAAAGGCCCATTTGGATCTTGATGAAAGTGGGTGCGTTTGGATATTGGAAAATAGTTTTACTTGTGACACCAATGTGTTTCAATTTTAAAACTCTGATTTGAATTTCTTAAATGAGGTTCTAAGTGTGTTTATGGTTTTCAATGGGATGGCGTGTGTTGCGTATTTTGGAAATGTTTTGGTATTAAATGGTTGTTGAGGCCTGATTGTAACTTTAAATAAAAATGGTTTCATCAGAAAACCATCCTTGGAATGGGTCCTCACCATGTTGGTTGATGAAAGATGGGGGTTACCTTGGCTTGGGGATTCCCTTGTGTGATAATGGTTTAAAGGTGAGGGTCTTGTTCCTTGGGGTACTCGAGGGTGTTTTTGTTGTGTGCGTGTTGATGGTGTAAGATGATAATACATTTGTTTAATTTCTTGACTAGTATTTGTTGACTCACCCCCTTTTTAGTAATTAGCATGGGAACCTGGCATAGTAAGTGAAATTTTTGTGAATGATTACTGCACTAGTTTAGATTACGTACTGGCTAATGGCCCCATAGCAGGGGAATACTGAGTTATTGCTGCTATGGGGATTGGGCCCCTCGTTTAGTCCATGTAGGGATATGCCGAGTGTTAGGGTGTTATGACATCACCGAGTTAGGGCATTCCTTCAGGATGAGTCACATGTATTGTATGTTCTGGATTGTTCATAAGCTCCTAGGTTTAACCCATGTCTTTTGGCTTTCTGTTGATAGTAGTGATCAGTGTAGTGTTTGTTTTTTTATACCTGCATTTCCCCTTACTGTGTGGTTTCTACTGTTCCTTTTGGTACTTTTTCCTTTTGTGAAAATGGTTTCAAATGAAAATGTTTTATTCTCTTTTTCTAAAATCTGAAACATAACATTACTCTCCATTTGAAAATGCTACTGGCACTAATGAAAGGAATATAACTTTTGAAAATGAATAAGGGCAATGATTCATGTTTTGTTTTCAAGTTAAATATTTATGAAAGTATACTTTTATACATTTTAGTTCAAACCTGGATTTGTGAATTATTTATTTATTGGTAGTGCTTTGGGATTTGTTGTTGGGCTCACCTACTTAGTATTTTTTTTGTACTCATGCCTATCTTTTACCATTTTAGTTACAGGTTCCTTTGATCTGGTTTCTTGGTTTGTGTTACTCAATGTTGGAGTGAGGTTGGTCCTTTGTTTGGGTGGTGACCTACGAGGTAAAGTTGAGGTATGCTGGTCACGTGGCTTTTATTTTATTTCTGTTGTTAGTGTTTGTATTTTTTGTTTACTTTCTATTCTGTTTTGATCCTGGTTTTTTTGGGCTAAAATCATTCCCAACGATTAAATCTTGATGCCCGATACTTGTTGCCAGCCCATGGGGATCGGGAATACCCTTCGGGCCATGCCGCAGACTGGCTCAGGTGACCGCTTCGGGGTCGACCTGGTTTTGTTCGTGAAAATCACTGCTTAAGTCTGAATACAGATATTTTCCTATTTTTGAGACACCGTGACCATGAGACACCTTGATCATGAGACACCATAACACCCAGACACTGTGACATCCAGACACCGTGAACTAGACACCATGAACCAGACACCGTGAACAAGACACCGTGAACTAGACACTATGACATCTAGACACCATGAACAAGATACCATGAACAAGACACCATGACATCGAGACACCGTGAACAAGGCACCATGACATCGAGACACCATGAACAAGACACTGTGACATCAAGATACTGTGATATCAAGACACCGTGACCAATTTAGACACCGTGTGAAGGAGACACATTTTCCATGACATTTTATGACACCGTTTCTTAATATGTTTTTTCGTATTTCAATTTAATCTCTAATGGTCATATTTTAATATCTTAATGCACTGACATAATTAAAATTTATTTTTTATACAAGTACGAGGTACGAGGTGCATAATACATACAACCTGTCAGCTCAAACACATGCACTACAAGATAAAAGAGTAATACGACCCAGAAACAAAAGAAGAAGAAGTGTTGCATGATACTAAAAAGCAGAACAAGCTGGTGGATGTGAGCACGACAATAAAGAATACACTTAGAGAATTATTGAAGAAAGAATTGCCTCTTGAAAATCAACGCTACTGAAGAACACACGAAGCATACTGGAATCCCAAGAACATCTTCTCACTGTCGAATATTATGAAGAAAACAAGCCAGATCTGTCTGACTTGCGATACTTTGTTTTCCATATGAGGAATTGAGTTCTGCATCTGCTTTATCTCAAGAAGTCGAGAGCTGCAAAGACTAACACTCAGAGCACTTCTAAACCTATCTCAATATTTCTACTCTGTTGTGTATCATTTTATTAACTTTCGAGTAGTATGTGTATCTTTATAACAACACACTCTGTCTCCTACATTAAACTGAAGGATACAAGATATCCTTACTCAAACATCTTTTTACACTCGTGTATACCAACAGAGAACTATGGAAGAGGTCCCTGTGTGGACTGGTTGTTTGTACCCATGAAGAACTCTGGAAGAGGTCCCTGTGTGACCTGGACAGTCCTGTGTATTGTTGTTAACCCTGATCTAGAGTGTGGATCAAGTTTATTTATATAAACTTCTTGGTGGCAGGTGATCACCAAGTGGTGTGGATTAGGTCTCAGCTTGAGACTAAACCACTTGTTTCATATCTGATGTGGTACTTAATTTAGTCTTCTCTATTTTACTGCTTCATTGTATAATTCAGATATCACTAAATTCACTTTGATAGTTACTCTTGGAAAGAAGTTATAATTGTCTTGTCTTAATAGAATAGCTTCAAAAGTAATATTAATATCTGACATTAAGATTACTGAGAACTAATCAATCTTCTAAGAAGTTATTTAAACAGTCAAACTCTTATAACAGTATAAACTTGACTAATTGGGATGTTTTTAATCTTTTAGGGAAACCTTTTAGAAATAATTTTTAACTAGAAATTTTTACAGATACTCAATTCACCCCCTTGATTCTTGAGTAATCTACTCTGACCAACATTTGGTATCATAGGTTGTTTATTAATACTTTGTTTAACCGTACTAAAATGTGATTGTAGTTGTACTTTGAAGATCTTTAAATTTCTATTAATTCTAAATTTCTAGCCTTTTCAAATTATTTCTATATTATGGATAATATATTGGAAGGTGCTGAAACCAACAGACCACTATTCTTTAATGGAACTAACTATATTCAATGAAAAATTAAAATGAAAATGCATTTAGAGAGTATGGGTTTTGAAATTTAGTTTTCCATTATAAATGAATATAATATTACTACTACTGATAGAATCACATGGGATGAACCTATAAAAACTGCCTACAATAACAATTGCAAAGCTATGAATGCTTTATACCTCTCCTTAGGAGATGAAGAACTTAATAGAATTTCTGCTTGTAAAACTACCCATGAAATTTGGGATACCCTGTCTGTCTCATATGAAGAAACATCTAGTGTAAAATAAATGATACTTAATACTTATACTATTAAATATGATAACTTTAAAATGAAACCTAATGATCCTATCTTTGAAATGTATCTTAGGTTTAATGAGATTGTCAACACAATGATTTCTCTTGGAAGAGAAGTCCCTGCCAAGGAACAGATCATGAGAATTCTCAGATGTCTTCCTGACAGGTGGAGAGGAACCTCTGTCTCTATTAGAGAATCATGCAACATCGGAAATCTACCTATAAAAGAACTCATTGGGAAACTAATGATGTATGAAGAGGAATTGAAATTAAACAAGGAAGAGGAGGATGAACCAAAGAGGAAATCTGTTACATTTAAGTCCACCACCTCTAAACACAAAGACAGAGGGAAATTGGAAGATTCTATAGAAAGTTCCATTAGTGACCAATCATCACCTGATAGTGATGAGGAGATGAATCAATTAGCCAAAAGATTCAAGAAATTTTACAACAAGAAGAACTTTTTTCAAAATCCTAACTTCAAGGGAAAATATGACCAAAAAGGAAGTTGGAAGAAGGATTGGAAAATAAGTGACAAGACTGATGAGATTGTTTGCTATGAATGTAAGAACAAAGGACATATCAAGGCTGACTATCCAAAGCTCAAGTCCAAAAAGAGATATGAGGACAAGGAAAATAAGTATAAAAAGGCAATGAAAGCAATCTAGAGTGCTTCTGAGGATAGTTCAAGTGACTCAGAAACATCACATGATGAACAGGCTAACAAAGCCAATATGTGTTTTATGACAAACACATCTGAGGTAACACTAGACTCTCCTGTACGTAATTCATACTATTATTAATATGAGAGTGACTTTGAATATATGACTAATGAAGAAATGTTTGAATACTATAACATGCTTGAAGAAAAATGCAATGAACTAAAAGAAAAATATAAATCATTGAATAAATAGTATGCTCTCACTATGACTATTAAATCTGAACTCAAAACTAAAAAAGATAAAAATGCTCAACTGATCAAAGAAAACAACGAATTAAAAATTTATAATGAGAAATTGAAGAATGACCTAGAAAAGTTTAAAAATGGGAAAAATACCCTTACTCAAATTCTAGGAAAACAAATTACCCCTTAATACAATACTGGCATTGGTTATCAACCTGGAAAAAGAAATCTTGGTAGAATAAATTTTGTTTCTAAATCTAGGACATATAGTTTTACTCCCAGTTCTAGACAAAAATCAACTAATTCAATTTATGATACACCTTCTATTGTTTCATGTTTTTCTAGACCAAATAGAGTTTATTTTTTAAATACTTTACTTAATGCTTATAGGAAACCTATGAGGTAGATGTGGGTTCCTAAAGCACTTATTACTAATATTAATGGACCCAAACAAGTATGGGTACCAAAATATATTTTTTCTTAATCATTTTTTAGGAAAGTTTCTTAAATAGTTCTTGTAAAAGTTTATGGTACTTGGATAATGGATATTCAAGACACATGATAGGAGACTACTCATGCTTCAAGAACCTAATAAAAATAGATGGAGGATATGTCACATTTGGTGACAATTCCAAAGGAAATATCATTGGCCTCGGCCAAATCTGAAACTCTAAATCAGTTTTAATTTCTAAAGTACTATTTGTTGATGGATTAAAATATAATTTTATTAGTATCTCACAATTATGTGATGATGTATTTCATGTTAGATTTGAAAATTATGCTTGTAATGTCTTTAATTATAAAGATGAATTAGTATTTTCTGCATTATGAAATGAAAATGTTTACTATGTTAACTTAGACTCCTTAGCTTCTCAAAATGATTCTTGCTTAAGTGTATTTCATAAAGAGTCTTGGCTTTGGAATAGGAGAATAGGACACTGTAATATTTACTCCCTTAGAAAGAAAACTAGAAAAGGATTAATTAAAGACTTACCCAAACTTGAGTTTCCAAATGAAAAAGTGTGTAATCCCTGTCAAAAGGGAAAAAAAAACAAAAATTACTTCAAACCAAAGAAAGAAGTATCAACTTCTCAACCTCTCGAACTGGTTCACATGGATTTGTTTGGACCATCTAGAGTTTCTAGTTTAAATGGGAAGAAATATGTTTATGTTCTTTTAGATGACTTTTCTAGATATACTTGGACCCTCTTTATGGCTCACAAAAGTGAAGCTTTCTCTTATTTTACAAAATATACCAAGTTTGTGGAAAATCTTAGCAGACTTAGAATTAAATCCTTAAGAAGAAATCATGGACGTGAGTTTGAAAATCAAGAGTTTGAATCCTTTTTCTCACAAAATGGTTATAGTCACAATTTCTCTGCCCCTAGAACACCTCAACAAAATGGAGTTGTAGAAAGAAGAAATAGAACCCTGCAAGAGATTTCTAGAACAATGCTTAGTGAATATAACCTACCAATTTATTTTTGGGCTGAAGCTGTCAATACAGCATGCTACATAATAAATAGAGTGTTGATCAAACCTATTCTTAAAAGGACTCCTTATGAGTTATGGAACAATAAAAAACCCAATGTTAACTACTTCAAACTTTTTGGTTGCAAAGTCTATATTCTTAATACTAAAGATAATCTTGACAAATTTGTATCCAAGAGTGATGAAGGTATCTTTTTAGGATATTCAATGTCTAGTAAAGCCTATAGAGTGTTCAATAAAAGAACTAAATGTGTGGAAGAATATATCCATGTAAAATTTGATGAATCATATCCACATGAGCCTAAAAACATTCTAGAGAACCTGGAGAATGTTGTATCAAATCTGAACATTAATTCAAAATCATCAAATTGTTTTGTGAAAGAATCTGTGAAAACTTCAAGTTCTGGAAATTCCTTAGACTCAAGTCACAATGAACCTGAACCTGTTGATGAACCTAAAATCACTAGTCCCTCCTTTTCTAGAGCTTTTGGAACTCTTAAGAACCATTCTTTAGATACTGTTGTAGGAGACCTAGACAAAGGAACTGAAACTAGAGCTTCTCTTAGAAATCATGTTGAACATCAAGTCTTATTGTCACAAATTGAACCTAAAAACATTAATGATGCTATCAATGATGAATTTTGGGTGATGTCTATGCAAGAAGAACTTAATCAGTTTGAAAGGAACAAAGTTTGGAAACTTGTTGAAAGACCTAAGGACACATTCACCATAGGCACTAAATGGATGTTCATAAATAAGGTAGATGAAGCTTGTAACATAGTTAGAAACAAGGCTATATTGGTTGAACAAGTGTATAGTCAAGAAGAAGGAATTGACTATGAGGAGACCTTTACACCAGTATCTATACATGAATCCATCAGAATCCTACTTGCTTATTATGCACATCTGAATTTCAAACTATATCAAATAGATGTTAAGAGTGCATTCTTAAATGGGTATATAGTTGAGGATGTCTTTGTTGAACAGCCCCCTAGTTTTACAAACCCCTATTTTCCAAATCATATTTTTAAATTATCACAAGCTTTATATAGTTTAAAATAAGCTCCAAGAGCTTGGTATGATAGGTTGAGTACTTTTCTTATTTCCAAAGGTTTTACAAAAGGGATAGCTGATCCCACCCTTTTTATAAAACGAATTTCTAATGATGTTTTAGTTTTTCAAATCTATGTAGATGACATTATCTTTGGATCTTCAAGAAATTATTTATGTATTGATTTTTCTAAAATCATGCAAAATGAATTTGAAATGAGTTTAATGGGTGAACTGAAATTCTTTCTCAGATTTCAAATCTTTCAAAATAATGATGGTATTATTTTAACTCAAATTAAGTATACTAGATATATTCTAAAACATTTAAAATTGGATAGCACTAAAAGTAGTAACACTCCCGTGAGTACCACTTGTAAGTTGGATCTTGATGAAGATGGGAAATTTGTTGATCAAACCACTTATAGAGGAATGATTAGAAGCTTACTCTAATTAACTGCTAGTCGACCTGACATTATGTTTAGTGTGTGTATGTGTGCTTGTTTTCAAGAAAATCCTAAGGAATATCATTTAAATTCTGTAAAGAGAATTTTTATATACCTCAAGCATACACCCAATCTAGGACTGTTCTATCCTAGAGGACAATCATTTAAATTAGTTAGTTATTCTGATGCTGAATTCAGTGGCTGTAAGTTAGATAGAAAAAGAACCTATGGAACATGTCACTTTTTAGGCAAGTCACTAGTATCATGGTGTAGTAAGAAACAAAATTTTGTTCCATTATCTACTGCAGAAGCTGAAGATATAGCAGCTGGCAGTTGTTGTGCACAAATCTTGTGGATGAAACACACATTACTAGATTATGGATATCAATTCAGGAATGTACCTATAAATTATGACAACAAAAGTTCTATTAACATCTCAAGAAATCCGGTTTCACATTCTAGGACAAAGCATATTGATGTAAGACATTACTTTTTGAGAGATCATTATCAAAAGGGTGATATCACTTTGGAATTCATTGGTACTGAGTATCAGCTTGCTGATATATTTACCAAACCATTAAATTCTAAAAGAATAGAATACATCATATATGAATTAGGCATGATAAATCTTAAGTAATTGTCTTACTATTTTATATCTTACTATTTCATGTTTACTGTCTCACTGTAAAGTTCACGTTTACTGTCTCACCGTAAAGATCAGTCACTGTCTCACCGTAATATTCATTCAATGTCTCACTATAAAGACCTGATATGGTCTCACCATAACAATTCTTTATGATTGTTATTTACAAATTAAAAACTGTATCGCGGTAATTATTCATTTCACATTTTTATTTTCCCACGCTTTTACTTTTACGACGTTTGGTATTCCTAAATGATAAAATAAAGGAAGTGTCACTTGTCCTTCACTCGAGCTTTCTTCTATCCACTCAATTTGTAACCCTTATTCAACCCTTCAATCCTTCTCTCTATCGAAGCTTTGGTGAATTCCCAGGATGAAACGTCCTTCATCTTTGACTCCTGAGAAACATATCTCAAAGAAGAAGAAAATCGCACCCAAGTTGGAACCTGACGGTCCTCTAAATCCAAATCTGGTGAACCGAGTAGTATTACCTGAGAAAGAGGTATCCCCTAAGTGGCTTATGTCAAGTAAGTCTCTGGTTTTGAATGTTTTAAAAGAGAAATGCTGGTTAAAATGGTTTTTGAAGGAAGATAGACCTATCTACCCTAAGTTAGTAGCTCAATTTTATCAGTATGTTTAGTTCTCTTTTGATTCTAAAGATGGTTATGCTGTGAGAAGCTAGATAAATGGCTAGAAATGCTCATTCTCTTCAAGGTTATGGGATTTATTCCTTAAGATACCTCATGAAGGCATCTATGAGGACTATCAGAGAGGACCTCTACCTTCTAGTGAATTATTTGTTTTGGAAGATGCTTTGAAAATATTAACCGAAAATGGAACCAAGAGGAGAGCCATTGTTGCTGAACTAGATGGAGAATCTCGACTTCTATTTAAGTTTATACAGAACTTGATTATCCCCAGAAAAGGTTATTTTGTTGTACTAAAATATCAGGATGTGTTTCTGATTCATGTTATAAAAAATGGGCATAAGATCAACCTTTTTAAGTATATCATACACTATATGTGTGAGCTGATCAAAACCACATCCAAGTCAACCTCCCTATTTTATTCTCAGCTTATCTCATCCATGATTGATTCCAAAGGTATGGTTGGACCTAATGAGGAAGTTATCAAGGATTGTGAGTACTAACTTTTAAAAGTCATTATCAAAAGGATGAAAATCAACTGGAATCCTTAGAAAAAGGCATTGGTGGAAGATAATGATATGATTTATGAAATGTTCAATCCAGTGGAACATCCCTCAAGACCAAAATATATTTCTAATCCTGGTTTGGAACCCGATGAGGTTGTTGAGTATTCTTAAGAAGAAGAAGAAGAGGCTGTTGTGCCTCCCGAGGAAACTATTTCTGATAAAGAAGACAATACTCTTGTCCCTCATGTAGTAAGTGAAAAAGAAGTCCCTGCATCTAAAGATATTATTAATTTGGAAGATCAACCCAAGTTTGAAATAGAATATACTTTCAAAGAAAATGAAAAGAATTCTATGGAAGAACCTATAGAAGAAGAATTACCTGCTATGCAAGAAGCTAACCTTGAAGAACTCCCAGTTGAATAATCTATTTCTGAAATCATTCCTTCGGCAGAGGAAAGGCTGGAGCTGGATTTTCAGCTGGCTAGATAGGAAATGAGAGAGGAAATAAGAGATGAATTTTTGGAATTAGATCAAGACTCTAAGCCTATCAGTATTGAGAAAGATGTAACTATTTAGGGTGAGTAACCCCCAAATCTGGAATCTTTTGAAGTACCAAACTCGATTGATTCAATCCCTATAGACACTCGGTATAATTTCCCCAGTTTTTATGATGTGAATGACTCCCAGGAAGTCTCAATAAAATGCCTTGACCTTTCTGTAATGTTCCAATTGAAATATCTCTCTAATCTTGCCCCTGAAAAGGAACATGAGCCCGTATCAGTCCTTATCTCTAAACCTTTACCAGCACAACCATCCTTAGTGAGTAAAGATGATCTGAAAGAATGTGGAGATACCCTTTTGTCTGGAGTTAAAAAAATCCTGAATTCCCAACCTACTCTTGTAACACATCTAAGTGAGAAAGATTCCTCAATATTGTTAGAAAAAGTTATTTGGAAGATCCAACCCAAAATACTTCATGAGATTCAGGAAGTCAGAGTTGAAAATAGACTGCTTAGTGATGAAGTGAAGACTCTAAGAGGCATGATTGAAGACATGATGAAAGAGATGCATTCGAGATCAGAGATTGCTTCTCATCCTATGGAACCTGTTATTCCTCAAACCCCACAGAATGTTGTCACTCAGATTAAACCTCATTTAGCTTCCTTAGCTAAAAAGGTCATTGAAAGAAACAAAAAGACTGTGAAAGAAATGCGAGAGCTTGTTGTTAATCTTAACAATATCACTGATGAGTATACAGGGTGCCTTCAAAAAGTGCTAAATCAACTGAAATATCTTACCTCAGTTGTCAATACTTCTAAGGAATCTGGACAATCATCTCAACCTTCCTTAGATAGAGACTTTCTTAGAACAGTGGTCAAAGAATAACTTTAGAATGTACTTAGTGGTGTCAATAAAAATTCTCTATCAGAAGTTATCAAGAATAGTGACATAGTTCTTGATCTGGTTCAAATCCATTCCAAAATTGCTAATGATGCTCATCAAGAAATTTCCAAGAAAGTGGATTTATACTTCAACCGAATCTTCTCAAAGATTGACATGACCAATCATATTAAATATCTTGTAGAAAATCTGAGGATTACTCCGGTTACTCATGATTTCAAGACTCAAGTTCAAAAGATCACAGAATTCACTTTCCTGTCGGATAAGTTTATGGAAAACAAGGATGAATTTGAGAAATATATTCAGTATGGTGGAGAGATCATTCCGAATTTTATTAATCTTCTTAGGCCCTATCTTCATGTAAAAAGTAAATCCATTATTGCTCCTACGGATGCACCTTTGAGACCTGGTCTACCTACATTCAACTCTGCCCTAGCCTCCACTTCTATGTCTGTCAGTCAGGCACTGGGTCATATCAGGCCTGTGATCCATGATAAAAAACTGCCTAGGTCTTATACTACACCTACTCTGGATCCCTCTATCTTTGAAGGTCTTCCTTTACCTTCTCTATCAACCCGCTCACTCCCTTCTTCTACTTCAACTTCTGCTCCTATAGTTTCCTCTTCTGATGCTGCTGCTAAAGGCAAAGAGAAGACCAGCTAGTGAAGAAGGAAAGTTCTTACTCTTATTTTGATTGGAATATTGTTAATTTTGTTTTAGTTTATGTAATTCCACTCTTTTTATCTAATACATTATTCACTTTTCTTGTCTCTTCTGTCTTTATTTTTTCCTGCTACTTTTTGATAATCCCAAAAGGGGGAGAAATATATGGGAAACAAATAGGAGAAATATATGGGAAACAGATAGGAGAAATATATGGGAAACAAATATGAGAAATATATGGGAAAAAATATGAGAAATATACAGAAGACATATAGTAGAAGAGAACACTCACTCTATATATGTTATATTAACATTCAAACTATGTTGTTAGAAAAAATATACACTAAATATACATGATTTGTTATCATCAAAAGGGGGAGATTTTTGGAATCCTTGTGTATTAATAATGTTTTAATGATCATAAATCCTATTCAGTATCTAAACCATTTTAACTCTATGTAATCTATCTCACATCAAATACACAGCTGTTTAGTAAAAGCTATCCAAATCTCTTAAGTTCTATACACTCAGTTTGGTTACTATACACTATCTTTTGATTCACTTTATAATGATTTCTCTAACAAATGACTAATTTTAATTCATTCCATAAATATCACTTCTTAAGTCTGAATACAAATATTTTCCTAAGTCTGAGACACCATGACCATGAGACTCCATAACATCCAGACACCGTGACATCCAAACACCGTGACATCCAGACACCATGAACCAGACACTGTGAACAAGACAGCGTGAACCAGACACCGTGAACCAGACACTATGACAACCAAACACCATGAACCAGACTTCATGAACAAGACACCGTGACATCAAGACACCGTGATATCAAGACACTGTGACCAATCCAAACACCGTGTGAAGGAGACACCGTTTCCATGACATACTGTGACACAGTTTCTTAATATGTTTTGTAATCTTTCAATTTAATCTCTAACGGTGATATTTAAAGATTTTAATGCACTGACATAATAAATATTTATTTTGTAGACAAGTACGAGTTACGAGGTGCAGAATACATGCAACCTGTCGGCTAAAAAACATGCACTTCAAGATAAAAGAGTAATGCGACCCAGAAACAAAAAGAAGAAGAAGTGTGGCACGATAATAAAAAGCAGAATAAGCTGGTGGCCATGATAATGAAAACAAAGAATAAAATTAGATAATTCTTGAAGGAAGAATTTACTCTTGCAACTCAACGCTGCTGAAGAACACACGAAGCATACTGGAATCCTAAGAACATCTTCGCACTGTCGAACATCAGGAAGAACACAATCCAGATCTGTTTGACTTGCGAGACTCTGTTTTTTGTAAGAGGACTTGTTTTATGCATATACTTCATCTCAAGAAGTCTAGAGCTGCAAATACTAACACTCAGAGCACTTCTAAACCTATCTCAATATTTCTGCTCTATTGTGTATCATTTTATTAACTTTCGAGCAGTGTGTGTATATATATAACAACACACTCTATCTCCTACATTAAACTGAAGGATACAAGATATCCTTACTCAAAAATATTTTTACAATTGTGTATACCCACATAGAACTGTGGAAGAGGTCTCCGTGTGGCCTGGTTGTTTGTACCCATGAAGAACTATAGAAGAGGTCCCTGTGTGACTTGGACAGTCTTGTGTACTGTTGTTAACCCTGATCCAGGGTGTGGATAAAGTTTATTTATATAAACTACTTGGTGTAAGGTGATCACCAAGTGGAGTGGATTATGTGTCATCTTGATAATGAACCACTTGTTTCATATCCGCTGTACTACTTAATTTAGTCTTCTCTGTTTTACTAATTTACTGTATAATTCAAATAGCACTAAATTCACTTTGATAGTTAGTCTTGGAAAGAAGTTATAATTGTCTTTTCTTAATAGAATAGCTTCAAAAGTAATATTAATAACTTACCTTAAGATTACTGAGAACTAATAAATCTTTTAAGAAGTTATTTAAACAGTAAAACTCTTATAACAGTATAACCTTGATTAACTGGGATTTTTTTAATCTTTTGGGGAAACCTTTTAGAAATACTTTTTAACCAGAAATTTTTATAGATACTCAATTTACCCCCCTTCTTGAGTAATATACTCCAACTAACAATAATTATTACATGTGTTCACAGTGAGTTAGGATATGTTGGGCACGTCACAAGTAGTATTTCATTAATAAATAATGCGGGAAAGGATTTTTACCTTATGTTCTTTAATAAAAGTTGATATCTCAGACCCTTTGATAGAAATTATATATCCTAAATAAATCCATGGCCATGTTTTTCTATAGTAAATTCAATTTTCGGGAAGTTAAAGAAAGATACATCGAGCACATAGGTTTATGGCACTAGCATGAAACTTGCTTGATTAGAGATATCAAGTTAAAGAGATTATTTACATAGTAAGAATCCGAATGAGGTATTATGTCATTATGACATTAACTTATTTCTCTATGGATGCCTTGATGTGTTTCTATATGCTAAGAAATTCTTAGAGGGACAAACACTAAGTGTATCCAGAATATCAGTTAAATTATATATTATTATTTGTTATTTAAAAAGATGAATAAATATTATTCCCACACATGGTTTAATAATTATTATATTTTCTTGATCATATATATTCCATCACCAATTATTCAATATAATATAATGTGAGCATAATATTTAATAAATATTTTTTTCCTATTTAGTGAATATAATATTTATTTATTTATTGGTGAATAATGCAGTGATATTTATTTGATAAATAAATAGTCATTATTCAAGGATCTATAAATATTGTGAAGGAAAGGAGGAAAAAGTTTAACGGTTTGGTGAGAAATAATATATATTGAATATTATTTGAATAAATAATATTTAATTTTAATTTGAAAGTTAAGCTCATTTTGAGAAATAATAATAATATTATTATTATAGACATGGGGTTCCATAAGGGATTAAATAAATAATAAGGGTCACTTGTGCAATTATTTATTTCTAACCCTAAAGATATATAAACCCAATTATATTATTTTTAAAGAGATATAATTCATTTATTTTGGTTGTGCACAACAAATTTGAAGAATCCTCTCAATCCCTAGAGAGATCCTTTCTCCAAGAACGCTACCAAGAATAGAGAGTGATATTCCTCCACATATCACTCTCAAGTATGTAGAGATCAAGGAGAATAATTAGGAAGTGATTCTCAAGGTGATTAGAGGTGAATGTTGCAAGGGATAAGATCTTCCGTGTTAGCAACAAAAGATTTCTAGAACAATATTCAGAGATTTATGGAACATGTGTAGATCACCGTTAGAGTAAATCTTCTTTTGATTCCTACACCACAACACCGGAACACCATAGATCTATTTTCATATCCATCAATGAAGAAATAATTCCAACAAGGTAACTCTTTAATTAATTAAATTAATTTTAAATAATATGAGATGATCCTCCATCTAGTTCTAGAGTTTTATCCATTGTTTTTTTTCTTTGATTCAATTCTATTGATCACAATGTTTATCGTCATGTAGATCTCAGATTGATCATCGATCATGACAAAAATAAAAGTTGGGCATGACCCATTTCATGCTTCTACTACACCCAGAACCTATAAGAAGAGTGATCACATAATTATTTATAATTATTTAAAGAGAGTTGATTGATTTTTTTCATTTAGTTTTTAATTCAAATTTAATCGTTCTTTTAATCCGAATTGTGAGATATAATTTTTCATCCTTTTTTTATTTTAGATCCCATCAAAATGATTAATTTTATAAACAAAATAAAACCGAAGAACTCATTCAGAGGTGCTGAGTATTATAGATGGATAACACAAGAGTACACACTGTGTAACTAGAGTTACATGCTGTGTACTTGTGTTCAATGAACCGGGAATTAATTAGGAATTAATTCAAACCATGTTCATTGATTACACACAGTGAATTTAATATCTTACATCACATATTTACTGGGCCATTCTGGAAAATGGTCAGTCAGAGTACATGCCGTATAGCCCATGTACACGATGTGTAGTCCTTTTAAGTCATAGGTGGGATGTGTATTTCCATACAAAACCTACCTAACTGGTGGCCAATAACTCAGGGACCACACTCCATGTAGTCCTTTATACACACCATGTACTCCAAATTTCTGAGGCATGATTTACGTGCCGAGTCCTTAGGCATGTGCCTCAGATAGACAATGAGAGACCTACATGCTGTGTATCTCACTTGTACACACTGTGTACTTATACCAAATTACACAAAATTAAATTTTATTTATTATACTATGTAAACCTTATCGACATGTGTTTTCATGTGGCCATTAAGTTGATAGGACACTTCATGTGATGTGTTTTAATATATATATATATATATGTTTAATTAATTTTTGTGTAATGATCAGATATGCGTATCATGTGTGAGTTAATTACATATATTACTTTGCGTGCATTGAAGCATGAAACATTACAAAAAAATCATGTAATTCATGTAATTATTAAGTTGATAGCACACATCCTGAAAGTACGTGATAATTCATGTATGCTATATGTCACAAGAGTAAACTATATACGAGTATAATACATTAGGTATATTCAGACAGGTATTCACCGTGTTGCCTCTAAGGTACATTTATGCACACAATTAATTTTAAATAAATTTGTTTAATTTATTTAAAATTATTATGGATGAGAATCTTAAGGAAATTTAGATGAGAATTATGATAAAAGAATTGATTAATTGAAGAATATAATTAATCGATTCGAGTTCAATTTATCTTAAATAATAATGATTAAGAATTTAATGCTAGTTTTATTAAATTCACAATTCATTACATGCATGTGGATGATCATGAACCTCAACCAGACCTCTGTATGTGATTGGTTTAATTTAATTTATTATTAAATTAAATTTCTGTCCTATGTGTCATCTATTATCTCATTATGTAAGGGTATGAGTGCCCATGGTTTCTTTTATGTAAACCCTTTCCCCCTCACCTGCTTATGAGTAAAAGCATATGTAATTAATGGATCTCCCAAGCTAGTGGAGGTAGTTCAAGTTTCAAGCTAAGGAAAAAACAATCCAAGAAAGATACATAGGTGGACAGATGGAAAGTTGTAACATGAACCTTAATTAGTTCAAGGTGTTTTCTCCTAGGTTAATGGTTAGTTTATAAACTATTACACAAACTAACTATTAGTAAAAGATAATGATCACACTACTTTATTATTTTATTTTTTTCAAGTTTCATGGTTATTTCATTGTGGATGTTTTTTTGTGATCACATGAATTAATGGAATTAACGAGCATGCAATATAGAACTAAAATAAATTGACTTATGTGTAAATATTATATAAGACATGGTTAATCACTTAAGTAAATCTATTTAATATTAAAAATCATGTGATAAGGATAATAATTTGAAATTTACTCATAAAATAATAAAACCCCTCAACAGATCAAGGAATTGTGAGTTAATGTAGTTGAAATTTGGAATGCCTAACTAAAACCATTCAAGTTAATTGACCAACTAAACTTGGGGGTAATGAGAAGGGAAATATGGATCCTTGCCACTATAATTTCCAAGAAACATAATATTCCAAATTCAACTGTGATGCGATTGGTTTTTGATAAAATAGTGGGAGATTAATAAATATAATATTTATTTATTTTTCTAAATTTTATTAGATAAAGTACTAAAATTATGCTCATCTTATTTTGTAGAAACAACATTAAAAATAATTCAAACATATCACTGTGATCAATACTTGAGAAGGATAACCATCTCACTAGCACAAATTTCCAAGAGTGGAAAAAGAACTTACATGTTATCCTTTTCTATGAAATAAAACTGTACGTGCTAGAAGAACCTATTCTTAAGGCACCTGGTAATGAGGCAAGTGATGGAGAGTTATCACTATATGAGAAAAATTTTAAATATTCCATATATATTCAATGTTTCATGCTATCATCCATGACCAATGATATTTTGAAGAAACATGAGGACATGGATGCATATAGCATGATGTGTCACCTTCAGAATATCTATCAAGAGAAGGAAATATGAGAGAGGTAAGATATCTCTAATGATTTGTTTACAACTAAGCTTAGAGAGTCTGTGCCTGCTGAGACTCATATAATCAATCTTATTGGCTATATTGAATTCTTATACATCTTAGGGATTAAATTACTAGATGAGTTTTATAAAGATCTCATACTTTCATCATTTCCCAAGAATGTTTCTAGTTTTATTATTAATTACAATATGAGAAATAATGAGAAGAGTCTTTCAAAATTTCTTACTTTGATTTTCCAAATGGATAAGTACATAGGGTTTGATAAACCAGAGATCCTTATGGTGAGTAATAAAATGAAGAACAAGGTGAAGGGGCCCAAGATTCATAAAAATTATAAATCTCTCGAGCACTATCCTTCCAAAAATAGGAAGATCTAGAGGTAGGGTAAGGAAAATGAGGCAGTATGTTTTGCATGTGGCAAGCCAAACCACTAGAAGAGGAAATACACCCATAAGCATGGGGAAGATAAAGGTGCATTCTTTATTGAGTTTAATATTTCAATATCTACACATTGGGTATTATATATAGTTTGTGGTTCTCACATCTATATCCAAATGTAGGAACAAAGTATATTTTAAAATATTTCTAGAGGAGAGGTGGATTTGAGAGATACTAATGGTGTGAGGTTGGAAACTCTGGCCATTGGTGACTATCACCTTTCATTGAAAATAAGAATGATTTTGGTTTTAAATTATTATTATTATGCATCGACAGTTACCGAGAACATAATTTCTATATCATGCCTAGATACAGATGGGTTTATTTTCAATTTTTTAAATAAAATTTGTTTCTTTTATAAGGAAAACATATGTTATGGTATGAAACAATTAAATAATGGTATTTATGTATTAAATTATGAAAACCAAGTATTAGAAATTGATAACGAATCATGTTCAAATAACTCATATAACACCCAACTATGGAATCACCACCTTGGTCATGTAAATGAGAAGCGTTTGAAAAATTTCTATCAAGATGGTTATTTTGAACCATATGAGATAAAACCAATTGAAATATGTAATGATTATTTATAAAGAAAAATGACCAAACTTCCATTCGGTGGATAGGTTGAAAGGGTCATAGAGCTTCTAGGATTGGTACAAACTGATGTGTGTGGACCATTTTTAGAAGAATATAGAAGTGGGTATTCTTAATTCATAAGTTTTATTGATGACTTGAGTAGATATGGTTATGTATACTTGATGAGGTATAAGTCTGAGTCCTCTGATAAATTCAAGGAATTTAAGAATGATGTAGAGAATCAACTTGAAAAAATGATAAAGAAACTTTAATCAAATTGAGGTGGTGAATATCTTAACTAAGATTTTATCAACTTCTTATGGGAGTTTGGGATTTTATCTCAAATCAATACACCTTGTACACCATAGTGGATTAGTGTTACTGAAAGGAGGAATCATACCTTGTTAGACATGGTAAGGTCGATAATGAGTCATTCAGGTCTTCCATTATCCTTTTGGGGATATACATTACAAACTGTGGCATACACATTATATTGAGTACCAAATAAATTGGAAAATGGAATTACCTTTGAGTTATGGAGTAGAAAGAAACTTATTTTTCCACATACACATGTATGGGGTTGAGAATAAATTTCTAAGGCCTTATCAGGAAAAAAATAGTACTCTAGAGAAAAAAGTGTATCTTTATAGGGTATACCAAGGAAAAGAAGGGATACTACCTATACAACCCCTCAAACAAGAAAGTAGATATCACTAGACAAGCCATCATTCTTGAGAGGGAGAACATACTCAAAAAGGATAGTGGGAGAAATATTGAATTCAATGAAGTTGATGCTTGAGATACACAAGATTTGGTATAGTAATAGGTTCCAAAGATACCCATAGAAGAAGTAGTTCCTGAAACACAAGTACTAACAAGGAGCACAAGAGAGGTAAGAGAACTATAGAGATATGTTTTTCTAGTCACTAAATATGGTGAATCATTATTGGTTGATAATAATGAAACTCTACCCTACAAGGAGGTAGTATAGAGCTTAGAAGCTGTAAGATGGTAAGAAGATATAAATTCTAAAATGGATTCCATGTATTAGAACCAAGTTTGGGTTCTTTTCGATGTTCCAGTTGATGTAAAGCCTGTAGGATGTAAATGGGTATTTAAGAGGAAAATAGACATGGAAGGTAAAGTAAATACCTATAAAGCAAGGCTAGTGGCTAAAGGGTTTAAACAATGTTAAGTAATTGACTATGATGAAACCTTTTCACTAGCTGTAATGTTTAAATCCATAAGAATTCTACTTGCAATAGCATCTTACCATGACTATGAGATTTAGAAGATGGATGTAAAAACTATATTCCTTAATGGGAACCTTTAGGAAGATGCTTACATGACACAAACAGAAGGGTTTGTGACTCCAGGTGATGCCAAAATATTTTCAAGTTTCATAGATCCATTTATGGACTGAAGAAAGCATATAGGTCATGAAACATTCAATTTGATAAAGCTATAAAGGAATTTGGTTTCATTAAGAACAAATGCGAGACATGTGTTTACAAGAGGTTTAGTGAAAATTAAGTTATTATACTAGTAGTATATGTTGATGACATATTACTAATTGGAAACAACATACCAGTCTTACATTCTATTAAGGATTAGTTAAACAAGTGTTTTCCATGAAGGACATAGGTGGAGAAACCTATATTCTTGGGATCAAGATCATTCATGATAGATCCAAGATGATTCTTGGACTAAATCAAAGTACATATGTTGACTAGATACTAAATAGATTTAGTATGGTATAATCCAAGAGGGGATTGGTTCCAGTGTCACATGGTTTACATCTTTCTAAGAAAATGTGTCCTCATAGACAAAAAGATAAATAGATAATGAGTAAGATCCCATATGCTTTAGTGATATAATAAATCATGTATGCCATGTTATGTACTAGAATTGATATTGCCTATCCATTGAGATTGGTAGGAAGATATCAAGATGATCCAGGAGAAAAAAATTGGTCTTTTTTTTAGGTTATCCTTAAGTATATGAGAATAACTAAAGATATGTTCCTCATGTATGGATGAGACAAGGAGATGGTTATCATATGTTATACTAATTTTTGTTTTCTAACAAATCCAAATGATATTAATTCATATACTCTATAAGTATCACATTTTGAGGGATTTTTATCAAAGGGGTGAAGTTTCTGTAAGAAAAGTACCCACAAAAGATAACATGGTGAACCCATTTAATAAAGGACTATCTCAATAGAAGTATAAGAATCATGTGAGAGATAGCAGACTAAAGGTTGTTAGTAGTTGGCTCTAGTGAAAGTGGGAGTTTGTTGGAGTTGGTTCCCTAGAAGAAACTTATTTGAACTTTATGATAACATGTATTCATAGTTTTGAATATTAATAAACATATTATCACCTCATGATCATTCTTTTACATAACATAGTATGTGATATTATCCTAAGAGTATATGTCACACTAAAAGGTCATAGCAATTACCCTCTATGATGAGAACCCTAAAGTGCTACGACACTATTATTAAATATATGTTCTATAGTAGGATGATATCATTTTAAGGAAAAAAATGATACATGCTATCTGGGGCGGTGAATCATAGGACTTTGAGGCACCTTCTCATGGTTTACACCCTTGGTAATATCCAGTGTAGGATATTATAAGAATGAGAACCACCAGTAGGAAATCCACATTTATATGTGTCATTAGATGTTCCAATCTACGAACGTGTGTATTGATCCTTAGAATTTAAGATTATTTTTAATGATTATTATGAGTCATGTACTTTGATGTATTGACGAAAACCATGATGACATATGTTCTCAACAAGGTAGGATACGTTGGGTACGTTACAAGTAGTATTGCATTAATGAATAACACAAGAATGGATTTTTGACTTATGTTCTTTAACGGAAGTTGATATATCATACCCTTTGATGGAAATGATATATCCTAAATAAATCTATATCCATGGTGTTATATATGAAATTTTGATTTCCTGGATGTCAAAGAAAGAGATATCAAGCACATAGGCTGATGGCACTAGCTTGAAACTTGCTTGATTAGTGATACCGGGTTAAAGGAATTATATTACATAGTAATCATTAGTATACGGTATTATGTCATTGCGACATTAAATTATTTCTCTATGGGTGTCTTATCATGTTACTAGATGCTAACCTTGGACTTTAGGCTACTTCACCTAATGCCACTGAGAAAGAGGCCTAGATGGGCTGTATCCAAAATCTCAGTTAAATAATATATTATTATTTATTATTTAACAGGTGAATAAATATTATTCCCATACATGGTTTAATAATTTTTCATGTTTCTTGATTTTATATATTTCATAACCAGTTATTCGAGAGAATATAATGTGAGCACAATATTTAATTAATAATTATTTTTTAGTGAATATAAAATTTATTTATTTATTAGTGAATAAAAAAATGATATTTATTTAATAAATAAATAGTCATTATTAAATTCCCGATAAATATTATGGAGGAATGGTGGATCGAGTTTAATGGTCTGATAAGAAATAATATATATTGAATATTATTTGAATAAATAATATTTAATTTTAATTCACTAGTTAAGTGCATGTCAAGAAATAATAATAATAATATTATTATAGAAATGGGGTTCCACAAGGGATTAAATAAATAATAATGGGAAATTTTGAAATTATTTATTTCTAACCCTAGCGATATATAAATCCAATTATATTATTTTCAAAGAGAGACAATTAATTTATTTTGGTTGTGTATAATGAATTTGGAGAATCATCTCAAGCCCTAGAGAGATCTCTTCTCCAAGAATGATCTGAATAACAGAGAAAGATATTCCTACACCTACCACTCTCAAGTCTATAGAGATCAAGGAGAACGATTTGGAAGTGATTATCATGGCAATCAAAGGAGAACAATGAAAATGATAGGATCTACCGTGCTAAAACCCAATGATTCTTACATA